>BPLR01002596.1:0-87878 GCA_021605095.1 Caerostris extrusa
TTGCAAAACTGTGGAAGTCTTGTAAACGCAAAAACCGTGACTGCTATTCCTGTGTTTGATCATATGTAAAATGTATGTTATGCTTTTTCAAATTCGTAAGTGGTTGTCAGTTGTTATGTTAATTAGTTTCATTCGCCATTTTACAATTCATCATATTTGATTTCCACTTGTGTACCATCAAACAGATGCAACAGGTCCAATGCAAGCTAACTATACAAGACCAAAGCAACAACTCCGTACATTACTGACTCAGCTGGTAGGATTTATCACAAATACCCCTAACTTTTTACTTATATCATGACATTTGTTGAAGATGGATATTCAAAATATTTTTGCTAATATTTCCTATAGTAAAACAAATATACATTTATGCATCTTGTGCATTACAAATTAAACAGTTCTAAATATTTAATTATTTTAAAAGTACATTCGTCTAATTATAATCATTATTATTATACTAACAATATCCAACCCACTTTCTAATTTGTACATAATATATAAAAGAGTGAAGAAACAACTGCAATTTCAGAGCATCCCATCTCATAATACGTTAAACAGATTTTGAATCGTAACTGTGTTGAATGGTAGACCTTTTATGTAAATGCAACAGAATTAATGGGCTGTTAAGCCCAACCTACTTACAACAGAGTATGTCTCTACCTCTAATTATGCGATGAGTGAAACGAAAATGATTGCCGCGTGGCACGCCATAGGAATGGTCAGCACGGACATGGATGTTACAACATTCTGCAAAAATTAGGATCTTCATAGCTTTAATCTCCTGTATTTCTACGAGTTTAAAATAATCGTCTCTGGTGAACCCTTTTAAAAGAACTTGTAGGAAACTCTGCATATTCTTTAAAGATGTTTACCTGATGTTAAAATAATGAAAAAGGTTTCTTGAGTTTTTAAAGTAACTAATTGACTGTCTTTAAATCTCACAGCAAGATTAATTATAGAAGAAATTTTTTAAGACGTCATAACTTTTTCAAACATTTAAAAATGAATACAGCTTTTATTTTGAGTTTTTTGGTTCCTAAACTAAATACATTTTTTTTTTTTAATTGTGAAGCAGTTTCAGTAGGAGAAGTATTTTAAATGCGAAGGCTAAAATAATAAAATATGGATAATTTAGTATATTTGATTTTAAGAGAAATTTTGCAATATATATATATATATATATATATAATGTAAATAATATTCATAAAAATGTGATTGCAAAATTGTGATTGCAAATTTTGAAATTAAAATAGTTAGCATGTATTCTGTCAGATAAAAAATATCGAATATTTTCTAACAAAGCCACATTTTTATCCTTTTCAATGTAAAGTCTACTATTTTTTTATTTTCTTACTATTTTTCTTTTCTTTACTATTAAGGTCTACTATTTTCAGTTTTTAGAAAATTTATCGTAGCGTCAAACATGAGAATTATTTTTATTTATTTATTTTTGCTTTCTTTCAAATAATTTGTTAGGATGTCATCTTTTTTATGACGTTCGCTTTCATAAAACTTGACACGTAATACCTGTACTTACTTAACTTTGCTTTTATATGTATGATCTAGTATATTTAAACTACCTTATATTTAAATTAACATGGCAAAATAGACAGCATGATTAAGTATAAGTAAAAATAAAAAAGACATTAAATGTATATAAAGTACGTGAATTTGCACAGAAAATGTTTTTGCAATAGAATATTTTTTAATACATTGAATCATTTCTATGATGATAGACAATGAAAAATTCAAGACACGAAAGTTCCTTTCAAACAATGTCATTAATTAATTCACAAAAGTATTATTTGCACATTAAATAACTATTTTCAAGTAATAAATTTATAGTTTATCAATTATCAATTTTTTTAATTATAAATAAATGCATTCATTTATATCTTTTTATTGAAAAGATTTTCGAAAAATATTTAGGCCATATCGTAAAGTACCTAAATATTTTTTTCGGTAAATGGTACTATGCATATCACGTAAAACACACGGACAGTGATGGAAAGAAATATGTCGTTTTCCTGAAGATTTGGGCAAGTGAGGTGACTACACCAAGAATTATATGCCATACGAAGAAAACTAAGAAAACTACAATTAGACGGCTTGATTGTCAATACATACACTGCCCCTAAATCGTCATCGGTTCCAATTATCTGAAAGCAGTTGCATCGATACTAGGGATCTCAAATCAAGCCCATTTACATTTTATCTAATGATAAAATGCGGTTTTTTATCGATGGACCGTCGATATCGATGGACCTTGTATCATGAATAATATGAATCACAGATATATATCGCCATAGGTGTCTTATAATCCCAAGGCGAATCGCATGACGTCAAAAAGGAAGACTTTTTGCCATGCGAAAGACTTTAAAGGGTAAGTCTTATGTCTTTGGTATCATTGGAAAACCTGGTAGAAATCTGTTAATGATTTGAGATTCTTTTAAACATGCTTTCTAAATCGCCATATGGTCTTTCCGTTTCTGAAAAAAAAAATGTCTACAAAGGATACTGCTAGTGGATTCAAATATGTACTCACATATTTTATCTGCATTGGTTAGCTATAGTTTCATGTTATTAACATATATTGGAACGTAACTGTTTTCTTAAAGAAAAGAAATGTATGGATAATTTCCATGCATCACAATAATTTGAAGAACCATAGAATAAATGAGTTCAAAAGCGATACTTCCACGAAACTATTCAAACATGTTACATCTAGACAGCGATAGGAATTCCTCGTATATTGTATTTAATCAATGAAAATTATGTGAAAATAATTCTGAATAAAAAGCAACAAAAACATTAATAAAAACAATTAAACAGATATTATAAATTCCACAATACTATAAATGTAATGACATTTATCCGCACAAACAAGAGAATAAGCTTTTTTAAAATAAACAATACGGGGTTCATAAATTTCCGATTCAAGCCAATGTTTGCCATCCAATTTTAAATGCTGTCTTTACAATACAGCTAATACTCTTTTACTTTTAATGTTCTTTATATAAACCATATCTTATTTATAGAAGATATATGTTTGTTGGGTTTTTAATATGTGAAAGCAAAGAAGGCTACCTTTAGAAACCCAATGGAACGGATTAATTGCCCTGTCAACAAATGGATAAAAAGAAGATAGCATGCGGGTTGCAAGAGTAATCTAATTCCATTGCGTTTTATTCAGATTGTTTAACTACAGAGTAATCATGGTTGAGAGATCTAGGATTCAACTCAATTTTGCGAATATAATTTATGTAGCGTAAACATTGTTAGTGTATGCTTTATAGGTATGGATCCCAGAAAATGTATTTATTCAATAGATAAATAATTAATGTTTTCGATTTGGGATCAAACTATCGTAAATTTCATTAAAATTAATCATATTAAAATAAGTGAATCAGGTTATATTTATTTAAAAATTAATTCTAAATACATTTAATGAAAGTCAATTGGTATGTTTATTTAAGTTAATATTCTTTTTTAAATTTTCTTGATTTTAATTATTTGATTTGTGTTCTTCCGTGTTCTGGAAATATAATATCAAATTAATTTTTCAAGCGAACAATTTTAATGCATCATTATGTTGAAATCCTTTATAATAGATTACATTTTCAAACATTTTTTAAATTATATTACAATATTATACCTTTTTCCCAGGTAATAAATATTTCTACAAATTATAATTATTGTGCGGCTAACTGTATTTGTTGTGAAAATCCACTTTGTTCTGTTTAAATGTCCTATAATGCAGAAATCAGCAAAAATCAAAACCTATATTTTGTACTTTAAAAAGTATTTCAAGGTACTATCATTCTTGATACCGAATTTATTCTGTTTTTCAAGATATTTACTGCTATTCATTCTTTATTAACGAACTATTAAAGAAGATAAACATTTAGAGACTGTTTCTATCTAGAACCGTTGCAATTATTTCAAGGAAGAATCTGTCCTTTATAAAATGTGATCTTAAATAACAACGATAAAAATTATTAACATTCATTTAAAAACCTCGAGCTATTATTTTCATAGCCGTCTTAAGAATTTTAAATTTCAAGGTATAATTACTGCACAATAACATCCTTGTATTTTTAATAATATATTTGGTTTCAAATTTAATATGTGATAATTTTTAACTAAGTCACTCTATACTTGCAATATTAAACAAAACCTTAATAAAATTAATTAATCCCATACTTCTAATCGATTGATTCTGCTTTCGAAAACTATTCTAGATTGAAATGTTCCATTATTTTAACTATTCGAGTTCGAGGATTCTGAACCCAGACGATATCCAAATAATAGTTATAGTTGATTAGGCAAGAACTTAATATGTAAAAACTTCAGAACCAAAACATTATGCATATAGACTAGTGAATCAGCATTAGGTATGCATATAATAGCAAAGCCACTCATAAAATCATGAGTTAAACCACACAATTCTAATAGACTTTAGTTTGGAGAACTATTAGAAATGGCTCACTGATTTTTAGCTATTCGTATCGAAACATTACAAACCCAGACAGCTTTATTGCATTTTTGGTAAAGCCTAGCTCAACTTTAATTCGTGTTCTCGTTACTAAAGCGTTAAACAAATAATAATAATACTTTTTCCCCCCATTTTAGTGTATTGATCTTAAACCTTGTGTAATACTTTTATTACCCAGCTTTAAAAGTAACATCGTTCAGTTTAACTATTTTAGTTATTGTTAATCAAAAACTTTTGCAGAAATTAAAATTGTAATGCAAGCATTTAAAAATCATATATATTTAATCATTATATATTATTTGTCATTATATACTTTTGTCATTTGTTACGCTGAATGATATATTTGCTAGAAAAGCCTTCATTAAAATAAATATATTTCTTTAGATATACAATCATGCAAATATTAGTTAATGTAAAGATAACAGTTTTATACCTTATCTAAAAATACTACTAATCATATATGTCTATCTATCAATTGTACCGTTTAGCAAACAGTAATCGAAAATACTCAATTATAGATAGGAATGTAGACGGTCATTTATAATTATTAAAATATGAAGTCACATATAAATATTTTATTAACTATTCAATAGATGTTATACGTTATGATAGCAGTCAGATTTTGATAAACCTCCAATATGTAATTCTCATTTAAAACTTTTATACCATTTATTTCTTATTCCAGAATTCACCCTTACAATTAGATATTCAATTCACGAACACATTAAATGAATTCTCACAAGTTGAATATTATAGAGTTGAAGCATTATAGAATCCACTTTATAGAGTTGAAGCATTATAGAATCCACTTTAAATAGCAGATCTCGGTCTATTACAATTGTAGAGAATTGGGCATAGGGTTGAAAGTTCTATCCAGTAAACAGAAATCATCTCCTGTCTCGAAATATGCCAATTGGCAAACAGCCTTTGTGCAACATGCTGATGTTGTTCCAATGAAGATGAAGAAATATAAAACATTATGGAAACTTTTTGAAATACGAGTAGAGGAAGTACCGAATGTGATTGATAGCATCGCATAAACATTGAGACATTCATTCTTTCCTCAATACAAGAAGCCAATTTGAAGAACGTTGTTAACAAAGTATCCGTTATCTCTCCACTCTATCCTACGTACATTGATCAATAAAAGTCGAGCTGTTATAGAATTTTGGTCACTTTGATCTATGTCATTTGTCACAAGAACAACAGAGATATAGCCGATTACACATAAGATGCACAAGAGGGAGCGTCCTACATTGCCCCCCACACCAATACTCTGGAGGTTCATACTCTCTTTCTTGCGATCAACGAAGGTACATTTTTCGAAAATTTCGAAACAAATTTCGTATCCACTCTCTACAGTGTTTACAGGGAAAATTACGAATTGGCCTTGTTCAATTTGGAAATTAGTGCTCTTGTTCCAAGAACACATTGTGCTATCAAATAGGCAGCACTGACTAATAAAATTAATGTCCTGGAATATAAAACTTTCAACGAATTCAGAATGTCCGGGAGAGAATGTACAATAAAAGTAAATTACACACGAATTAAATATTCCTTCGTGTATAACTCATCATAGGCCAATGTCCTTTCTGCTATAATTTGTTTTTGTAAAAGCAAAAAGACCTGACAAAGGCCGACAAAGACAAAGGCTGTCCCAGACTACACTGACTTTTTATTATAAATTAACCAAATTTATAGTGTCTGTATCCACAGTAAAGAGTACTTAGGAATAAATTGTGATTGTATATAAATACACTGTATCAACTTATCAAATAAGTTTTTGCTGTCATACTTTGAGTCTCAACAAGAACATTGTGCTTCAATGTCACTAACTTTCAATTATTAAATGATCAACAAACTGATAGGGTTTTCAGAGTACATCTACACTGAAGTAAATGAAATGGGAAAAATATCGTTGCATGTAACTAAAATGGAGTTGGCTCATCATCAAATGTCTTTTTTTTGCTGTACTAGGCATTAGTATCTCAACAAGAACAGTTTCTGTCCTATAGTTCGGCTCCATTACCATATACACAGCACTGTTCGTTTCTGGTGAATTCAATTACTCTCAGCTCTGTGCAAGCAAACTTCCAAGTTCTTTGTCTTCGTCCTATATCACCACTTAAGCAGAAGTTTTATTTACTGCTTTATTGATTTTGCTGCATGTCTCGCGTCTGAATTATTTCTTTTCATTCTCTCTCTCGGGATTGAAGGGAAACCCAATTTTAATGCATGGCATGCAGAGAAGAAAATGGTAAGTTTCCATGGCTAACTCGAATTACACTGTAAGAGACTCCAGGGTAATTGAAATAAATAAATGAGGAGCACTCGGGTAACGTAATTTTGGGCTCGTTTGATTTCGGCACTTCTATGTATAATATGCAGTTCCAGTATAGCATTCCGTGACGCATCAACATTAAGTGTAATTTATTTTATTTCGTAAATTTTATTTATTTATTTTTAGAGATGTTAGCGCTAAAAAAAAGAGAAGAGCTGAAGGATATTGTTTTTTTTTGGGAAAGATGGGAGTTTATAATTAGGTGGCTGAAAAAATAACAGATTGATGAATAGTATTTTTCTTCTATTGCATTGAATGTAGAAAATGATTCTTATATATACATATATATAAGAATCGTTTCATAGAAGTTATATTAAGAATCATATATATATATATATATATATATATAATTATTATAATTATTAATTGTTTTTTTATCTTTGATTATTTTTTAAAATTTAACAAAATAGGCAATGAGTTCTCTTGTTTCTAAAGAAGTATCTGATACATACGTTGCAATAGAATTGAATTAGCGTCTTCTTGCACGCTTCTGAATGCACAACAATCAGGTCTTTTGCTTATAAATAGCTTTTGTGATTATTTTTATGAGTTAAAAAAATATTTTAATATTATATATATATATATTATCGATATATTTGATTTATCTAAGAGATAAAGCTACTAAATTTAATGAAAACTTCACTCGGTTTAGAAATATTTTTAACCATTCTAAACATTTTAATTTTTGTTAAACATTAAACCTAAGTTAATTAAGCCCAAACTTTACTCCTATAAGTTTGTTTTTATTAAAGTTATTTAATTAAGTTACGTTTTACTCCTATACTTATTCAAGCAATATAAATACACTTCTTTAATCAACAATTTTTGATAGAATATTTTTTTTATTTACTATGATATTGTATTTTTCAAATAACAAAAAAATGTGGAAGAATTCTATAGCTCTACATTAAAACATCAACCTGCATTTAAATAGAATATTAAAGATATAAGAGTAATTTAATCATAGACATGTGAATAAATTTGGGAATACCTTAAATACCGAGTTCAACTACATCGTAAATTTTCGAAATACCATAAGAATTCTGCTCATATAATTTCCACGATTTCCGAAATGGAATTTAAATATATATATATATATATATCATACTATTATATATACATACATACATCAGATTATATATATATATATGGAAACCCCAATAAAATTATGTGTGAAAAGTTGACGAAGTTTTTTGAATTAAAAGTTTAATGATTTCTGCAACCTCATGTACTTACTTTAAGAAATTTAAGAAACATATTTGTAAGAATAACTGCAAAATCAACATCTATTCTCAAATGGAATTCTAATCATTCTAATTTATGTTGAATAAGAGATGATCATAAGGAATTATTTTGATTAATTCATTATTATAGAAGGATAATTTACATGAGCTTATTAGTGAAAGACATAGGAGTTAATTTAATAGGGTTTTTTAATACTTAAACACTGAGGTTTTAGACATTTTCTATTTAAGTGATTATTATTTTCCATTCACCAATTAAACAGCGACATATTCCCACAACCATTTAAAATTGCCCATAAATGATATTCTTTATTTGTATTTACTATAAAATAAACAAATATTTCATCCCTATTACAATCATTACTACGGCTTTCAGAAATTTCGTTCATAGAAAAATAGAAAAAACATTAACGCTGCGTATAAAAATATGTTGTCATTTTAGAACGCTATAAAAATTACGTAGGAATAGTAGGTAAAACCTCCTAAAAATTTAATGAATTCCACAAACTTCCGAATTTTATGTAATTATAATATGATAAACGATAATTCTAATACGTAAATCATCATATTATTATAAAGCGACATATATGAAAGTTTAAAAGGTTAAATAATTTAAAAGCATGGAAATTTATATTACAGTTTTCAACAGAAGAGTAGACAGATAATATATAAGTATGGGAATACCTAGTTTATAACTTAGTAAATAATTTAACGATAATTAGCCTATTTTCAAAAATAAAGAATGCATTTAAACTATAGAAAATGTATTACCAAAATTAATTATTAAAAATAGTACTTGTTTCGGAATGTAAATTTTTAATAATAATCGTAACCACTTAGGTTTAACGATATATTTCTCTATTTATTTTCAAATAAATGTTAACTTTGTTAAATAATAGAACTGTTTAATTAATAAATTTTTGTTTAAAAGATAATGACTCTTTACTGATTATTACGCTTATAACTTTGATTTGATCAAAAATAAGAAAAGTGTAGAAACACTTCTACTCATTTCTGTAAATAATAATAGCCAGTTTATTAATTAAAATATACGATTATTATATTTATACTTAAATAAATGATAGCTTTTTTTCTTCTCATTTCAATTCAGAATAAGAGCTAATTAATTAGATGAAATATTTTTAATTTTGTTGTCCGTTTAGATGAACGTTAAAAGAATTTCTAGAGAAACGAAAAGGGTGCATCGGAAATACTAACTCAGCGTTAATTAAGTATGATTATTGAATAAATAAATTCAGAGCTCATTATATTGAAGAAAACATAAATTGTCTAACTTCGGCAATCAGCCACGCACATTGTAAGCCATAATTGTGGTCTTCTATATGACAGCTAAGAACTGTTGCTGATGAACTTCTATATTTATTTATCATTCTATGACATTGTAAAACATTGATTAAAAATATATAGAAAACAATTTTAAATTACAATTTTACATTTTTTATATTTTACTATACTACATGTAACGATGAAAAAATATATATAATTTTACAGCAGTAATATTGATCAATGCTATAAAATTGATGAAATTGAGAAGGCCCTCGAAATTACAAATTAATTTTCGGTAATATGAAGAAAATATAATTTGAAACTTCAAGACTTACAATTTATGACTAATCTTTATAAATGTCCTGCACAGACACATATATAGAATAAATGTGATTAACCTATACTGTGAACTAATAGTATAAAATTAACCCATTCAGCAGCTCCAACGACCGTAGAGTTGTAATAAAATTACTACTTTATATGAACGGAACGTTGGCGGTGGTGCTGTCGTGGGCCTAAATGAGATTTCCCGTTGGATACTAAAATCTCCAGGTCTAGAATGACAGACATAGGAAACCTAATCCTGAACTCACTACGCCATGCTTCCTATTACGTTCAACTTAAATTAATTTTTCGATGTAGGGCTTCTGCAGAGTACCGGAAAGGTAGCTTTTACACCAATTGAAAAATTGGTATACAAGTGGATTTGGATTTTTGGACCTGAATTTGTTTTACGATGGTAATAAAATTTAACCTTTGTTGTAAATCCTATCATTGGAAATAAAATATTGTCGTTTTTTCCTATTAATATATATAATGAAATCCAATTAAAGCGCTCGCGTTGATAGATTAACGTTAGAGGAAATGATTCTCCAACGACAATACTAGCGTTTTCCCTAGAACTCGATTTTTTGTCTTTCCATCTGCTTACTTCAATGCGTCGATGCAATGTATATGGTTTGCTGAAAAAAAACTTGCAAACTCAGTGTTTTTTATTTATTTCGTTTTTTTTTTTCCACTTTTGGATATTGGGAATCTACAATTCTTAGATATCATATTTTCCAATCATTAATTTGCATTTACTTGATTTTTTAGCATTGAAATATTCAAAGATTTAAACCGTTTGTGTGGAGCAAAAAAAAGAGGCACATTTTTTACCCAGCCCCGTTTATGGACATATAGTATGGTTGAAAGAGGAGCTTCGTCTGCAAACTAATTTTCAATAAAGGGGTTTCCATTTAAGAAACCTATTTGAAAAATATAATTTTAAATTAAGGATTAGCTAAAAATAACTATATGATTTCCATTAGTATGTTTTAATAATTTAATAAATCTTTCTTGAAATTTGTGTGATATATGTCACATTAAGCTTTACGAATGAAAGAGTTTCATTAATAATTAAAATAATGCAATTTAATGCCTTACTTTCTTGAATGAAACACAAGCCAAATCACTCATTACAACCTGGGTTTGTATATTATTATATTGTTACTAATAATAAATTAATTCTCATAAGATAAACATAAACATAATATTTATATGCTTTGTGAAAATTTTAAAAAATTACAAGCAAATTTTCTTAATTTATGAATTTCATAACCATTCTTCACTGTCGTGTCGTCCACTTCCACAAATTTCATAATATTCTAACTTTTTAAAATTAACATGAAAATTAAATCATGTCTTTAATAAAATTAGTACTAATGTCACGTCATGAAAAGAAACGCCATTTTTCTTTGCATTGTCAAACGAATGCTATGAAGTTAATAATTTATTAATGCATACGCATAATAAATCTGTCATATTTGATTTTATGTTACCCATTTCACTCACATAAAAAGAAAGAGTCGTTTTGATTTATATATGCACGTTTAATGCACATTAAATCAAACATTGTTTTCCTCGAATTAGTAAAAAGAAAATGTACCGAATTAACTTGAAATATTTTGTTGAATGTCCTTTAAATACTTTAAAATGTAAGGAAGAATCAGTATAGTTTAACACTAAGAAAATTAAAAATAACTTAAAAATATGAAATTTATAAAAGTGTGTACTTTATTTTGAAAATAATTTATTTGAAATTAAATTGAAAATAGCTTCTTTCGAGTAAGATGTTTAGAACTCTGTTTTTAATTTCTAATAATTATTTGTAACAAAACAACTCTCCTGTAAATTCAAATACATTTTTAAGCATTAAGAGATGTATACAAGAAAATTTACTTGAAATTCTCAGGAAATATTTACATGTCTGAGATCAACAAGAAAATATCTTGTTTATTTTAATGAAACAAAAAGGAAAGTTAAAAGTTGCAAACATCTGAATCTTACCGAAACAAACATTTTATAGCGTTATACATTTTTTTCTAATGTTCAGTTTAATAAAAAACTGTTTCAGAATTTTGGAAAAAAATACAAACATTTTTCTGAGACACTTAGTACACAGCCGAGAAACACATTCTAGAGGTATGCAACTTTTTATTCTGGAATTTTAGT
Organism: Caerostris extrusa; assembly: GCA_021605095.1. Taxonomy (NCBI): domain Eukaryota; kingdom Metazoa; phylum Arthropoda; class Arachnida; order Araneae; family Araneidae; genus Caerostris; species Caerostris extrusa. The sequence goes on from BPLR01002596.1 coordinate 11,861, forward strand.
ATTAAAGAAAAAGAATGTTAATGCAACCGTAAAACAGAACTGAAACATTGAAATTACTTTTATATGTTCGCTTTTTTTTTCAAAAGACAAATCAAAGAATTCCCTTGAGAAACTTTTTACCAATTTTGTTTTGAAAAATAAAGTATTGGGAAAAAAAGTAAACTGGTTTTTAAATTTTGTGTTTTCATGAGTTGCATTAATTTTATTTACTAATTTACACATAAAAAGCATATATATATATCACACTAATGAAGACACGATTATAAAATTTGTATGCATATTTACTGCATTTTAAGAAGAGCAGACCAGCAAAATAGATTATGTGTTAAACTTCCGAACTAAGAATATTTGGATACTGATGAGACCCTTAAATGATATCTTTGTGTGATTCGTATCAAATTATGATAAATGTGGGCCTAGTAAAACAGCACTTCTCTTTTCTTCGTGGTGCATCCTAGATAATTCTGAATCTGCTACATGTCTTCTGCTCTAGTCAAGAGGATCGGTATTGTATAATAACAGCATGCAATAATTGCATTTTAACATCTATTAAACGAATTTTGACATAATTTTAAACTTTAATTTAAACTCATCTGGGATAAACATTTTTTTTTTTTTAAATATTATAAAAGTACTTATTATTACTACTTTTCTGCTAAAACCAAAAAATATATTTCTTTTAAAAATAATTATATTCCATAATAATGTTAAAATCTCCTCAATTTTTACGTTTATTTTGCAAAATATACTAAAAAAATCTGTTAAACAATAAATCAATGCATCATATTTATATTATTTTTTTAGTAAAGAGAGGTTTTATATACCCATAAATAGCAAAAGCAAAATATTTATCACCAAATTTTTGACTAAACCGTAGTGATAATGCAACTTAGGTCCTCATAAAAGGAGTTTAGAAAATTATCAGAACTTGTAAGCCATTTAAATCCTTGCAACATTGAGGGTAAAATGAATTATGGATATACAGTATGGAATCTTAATATATATTTATCATAATACATATATCTGAGAAAAGTATAATGTTTAAAACAAAATTTATCTACTAATATTTTGGAAATTATAAATGTGATATAGAGAAAAAGCATTTAAAATTGAGAAATATTTCCATTTGTAAAATGATATTGGAGCTTTCTCTCCTTTGTTCAATTAATGTTTATTCATATGTACTTTAAATTACTTCATAAATAAATAATAATTTCTGAAATTCGAGCACACTGAATTTATGCTTATTTATATAATTATACAAACATCACAAAAATATCAAACATTAAATAAAATTACATTATTTCACAATAAATAGTAATGCTGATATTATTTGATTGATTAGTAAGATGATTGAACATTACTTAAAAATGAAAACAAAGCTATAATTTAATTTATGAATCTTTAAATTATTTAGACCGATAATCAACAAATGTATAGATATTTAGTAATCACATATTTCAACTAAAAAAATGTTTTATAAACACATTTATCAAAAGGAAATTTTCTTATATCTACGTAATACTACTTATTTCCGAAAATATTACAAAAGATATGAGATTTATATATAAAAATCCGATAAATTAAAAAAAAAAAAAATTTTACAAAACTCTGTTTAGAAAAAAATAGAAAGTTTACGAATAATAAAGTTAACTCATTCGTAACAAGAAAGTGTGCTAAACAAAAATAAATTTTTATCTCTCCTACTTGTTAAAATATTTAAATAAATAAATTGACTTTAAAATAAACATAATATTTTTTTATCAAACTGAACACGATCAAATAACAAAGGTTGAGAAGGAATTTTAATGTAAAAAAATAACAAACTTTTGTTATCAGACGAAAAAAAAGAAGTTCTGAAAATTTATGTCATTCTATTTTTGATAAATCATCAAAATTTAACAGCATTATGATGTCTTATGTATTTTATTGCACATTATAAACTTCATATAAATATGGTCTAACATATATATATAATCTGAGGTGGTAATAATTCATAAATAAAATATTAAAACGGCAATTTTTAAAAAAATTCTTTAATTTAATATAATAAAAAGAATTTAATTTAATTATTTTTAAATATAACTTTATAAAACTCTCTCTTACAGACGAATACTGACAAATGAAGTTTATTTCTCGCAAAACTAATCAAGGAATAACCTAAAATAATCAGCAATTAAATAGATATCAGTTTGAAAACTTTGAAGAAAACTCACCGGGGCTGATTTGTGCTGCGACGAGGAAGGAATCGGCATGCGCCCCGGAAGAGAATTGTTGCTCCGAAAGGGAGGGCGCTCAAAACTTTTCCGTCTCTTGCTGGCTGTGTTCTACCGTCTCTGTTGGATGGTGGATTGGAGCGGTCGTACTACTCTCCGCACCTTTATAAGGAGGTTAGCGCCCGCGCACATGCTAACATGCAGCGCCCTTGCATTACTTCCTCTCCCACACTTGCCTCTGCATTACTTGTTGGCATTCAAAAAGTTTTGCAAAAGAAACCGAGTTATTGGAAATTAATTCTTTTTATGTTGTAAAAATTTATTTTTTTTTTTCTTTGCCTAATATTTTTCATTAATATAAATAAATAATTGATGTAAAATATTATCTTTTGTATAAATTAAATTTGTAATTTGTTTCTTCCCACACTTGTTGTTCTTACTTCTGCATTACTTGTTGGCATTAAAAGTTTGCAAAAGAAACGAAGTAAATGAAAATTAATTCTTTTTTATATTGTAAAGTTTTTTTTTTCTTCGCCTAATATTTTTATTAATATAACTCCTTAATTGATGTGAAATATTCTCTGGTGTATCAAATTTGTAAAATTTTGAGTCCTTTAGAGTTTATTTTTAATTCATTTAGAGATTTATTGTCCTTTTCTTGTAAAATAATGTCTGTATTATTTATTTTGCTATCGGGAAAACATTGTCTTCCAATCTTTTTCAACTATATATCAAACATTTCTTAAAATAAATTATCCTTATCTAAATATATTATCGTAAAATCTAAATAAATAATTGCATCCTGACTTGTTTTATAAAAAATTAACCAAGCAATATAAGCTAGCATTAATATTTTCTTGAAAACAAATATCAGTTTAGAGTGGTGGTCACATTCAATGTTTTTCAAAAATAAATACAGACTGCTTGAAGAAAATTGTTTTAAAACTATTTAAAAAGACAGATTAAATTATTATATTTTTACAATTTACAGTAATGAATTTATTTTGTTGTTAAAAATATTATTTATGCAATATAATAAATTATCCTAAAAACAACGACAATATAATCCAAACATAAAAGTGAACAAAAAATAGTTCATTTCATTATTGTTTCTCTAATTCATTTAGTCATTTAGTTCATTTCATTTATTCGTTCATTTTTGATCGTCAACCTTTCAAAGAAAGTAATCCATTATACTTACAATAAAGGTTAAGTCTATTGTTTGATTTAGTTAGCCGTATAAAAACCAGAATATTTTAAATGGAAATAAAATTTAATAAAGACTAGTTAACTTTTTTTTGCCCACAGTGAAGGAAAAAAAACACTTTAAGGAGTGTTTTTAACCATTGAATTTTCATACCTAATTACCTTAAGAAATAAAAATATTATATTTTATCAAAATAAAATAGAATTAATGCCTATTAATAATTTTTTAATAAATCTTTACAAAAATTATGCAATTTTTTAAAGATTTTGGAGAATAAATTATTTAGAGAATAATTGAATTCACAAAAGAAGGAATTGATTATAAATTTAATATTTCTTTAAAATGATATTCTGTGAATTGAAAAGAAAAGAAATACATTTCTTTATACAATTTTTAAAAGTAGTCATTTAAACAAGATATGAAAATTTATGTATTGCAAAAAGACTATTTATTTACATTTTATTCATTATTCATATGAGTTGAAAAAATATATACTTTAACTGGTAAGAAGATTAGTTCATTAATATTTAATTTTCAAAAGATAACAGCAACTATACTTTCTTTCATTCTACGATTTTCTGAAAATTTAAATTACGAACTGAAATTTAAAAAAATAAAACATATAATTTCCCAACAAAGAATAATAATTATTCTAAAATTTTTTCACAAAGCAAACAAATTATTCAATTTAAACAATAAGATCTTCGAAAACACTCACGAATAATTTTGACGTAAATTAATATCTTCCGTTTCTGGTCTGATGACTCTTTTCCTGTTTACTTGTTTGTGATTGGATAGAGAGAAACATAAACAACTGTTCTGTATCCATTAAAGGAAGGACTTGTTGACCCACAGAATTATCCCTCATTGTATCTCATCATAAACAAGGAAAATTTCAGTTTTGCTACATTTATCGGATTTTGAACCGAATTTCAAAGTTCACAAGCCCAGCTATTTTCTATCTAGCTGCGTAATTTCGTTTTAAATAAATTTATCACCTGCAATTAACATTAATAATTTTTTTTACCATAAGCGAATTAATGATCAATTTTTGTTTTGTTTATTTCACATTTCGCAAAAATTGGGTCAGTTATCCCACTTTAACAATGATTATAATGGATATCGTATATATAAAAACTCTCTCTCTGCATACAAAGGACGTCAAAAAGTTATAGTCAGATAGGTTAGGTCCAATAAGGAATTGAATTGGAAGTGATCGTTAATACTGAGCATTTATGTTATGTGCACAGAATTAATTTTTAACTACTGCTAATTCTGCTTTATCAATCTTTTTACTATTCAATTTAAACTTTTGTAGTTATTTATTTCAGTGTGAGAGCCACATTCCATTTAATTAGAACTAGAAAAATAATTTAATAACAACATAAATCACATTGTCGTTTAAGTTGTACTATCGTTTTAGATGAGGCGATAACAATATTTTTCTAATTACGCAATCAAATCGCCCTTCCTCAATGAAACAGGTTCGGGGGCGTAATCTTCTTTCACCTACGTGCCCCTTAAAGTAACAGAGAGGTGTGAAATTAGTTTTCTGCCTCACTATGATACTGATTTATTTTACCCAATGCTAAAAAAATCTAGTAATTATTCCAAATTATTACTAAAGTGTTTAAAACCCGTAGCTAATTCAATATATGTAATTGAAGATAGAAAATTAAAGCAGAATCAAACCATAAATTTGATAGTTATTTTCTCTTTATAAAACACGCATACAGCATAAAGACAGCGACGATAAAGTCACTTTCTATGATAGGAGAAATCAAATGAATTATGCAGTAAGAAGAGATATTCTTAGCTGGGAATAAGTACATTGAAGCTTATTGGTCAACAAAACCATTTTAGACTCAAATTAGCGTCTACACATTGTTCAAGAGACTAAATACACTCATGTCCATAAATTAAGGATAATTCAGAATCACACAGAAATTGAACTCTAAAATAAAAATTTCACCTGCAGAATTATCACACACATCTTGAAGAAGAATATGCAAATAACAGGAAACCATCAGATGGGGCGGATAGTACGTCACACTGACGAGAGTGTAGAGAGGGGTATATAAGGAATGGTGGCAAAGAAGTTGTTCACAAGCGTTTTTAAAAAGCCTTTCAGTGCAATAACCGCATAGTTATGGCACAAAGGAAGCATTTGGTTGATTTTTTACGTGGTAGAATTATCGGATGACTGGAATGTGAACGTACCCAGCTGGAAGTATCCGAGGAACTTGGAATCGCCCAGAGTGTCCTCTCCAGGCTTTGCCAACGATTCCAAGATGATGGTAATGTGAGCAGATGTTACAGCACAGGTCGCCCCCGAGATACAACGCCGAATGAGGACCGGTATTTAGCAGTTACTGCCAAAAGAAACAGACGGAGCACAGCATCAGACCTGTCTCCTCAGCTCTCTTCAGCTACCGGTACGACATTGTCACGGCAGACCGTGTACAGACACGCTTAGGGCACATTGCTCTATATGCTCGTAGGCCTGTCAGATGTGTTCCACTTACCGCAACTCACTGTCGCCTGCGATTAACCTGGAGTAGAGAGCATGCATTGTGGACACCGCAACAGTGGTCTGGTGTGATGTTTTCCGACGAGTCCAGGTTTAGTTTGCAGTCTGATTCTCGTCGGACTTTCATATGGAGAGCGCCAGGTACCCGTTACCACAAGAAAACACCATTGAACGACACCGTTACGGTGGTGCAGAATGGCTCGTTTGGGGAGGAATTATTCTTGGTTCCAGAACTGACCTGCATGTTCAGAGTGTATCGATGACAGGCCACATCTATCGGGATGTCATTCTGCAATAACATGTAAGTTTGTTTCGGGGCGCCATGGGTGCTGAATTTCTGTTTATGGATGACAATGCCCGTCCTGCCCGTGCAAACATTGTAGACGAATGCCTTCAATTGGAGGATATCCCCGTATGGATTGGCCAGCATACTCACCTAACTTGAATCCAATAGAGCATGTGTGGGATATGCGTGGCTGACGAATTGCAGCCCGTCAACCCCCTCCCACCTGTCAACCGGAACTTCGGAGGGCATTGCTTGACGAGTGGTGTAATATTCCCCAAGATCAGATTGATAATTTGATACTCAGCATGCCTAGGCGTTGTAAAGGCCTGTATTGCATCGTCCAGGAGACATAATCCATATTAACCATCATACTAACCATGTTATACTGTTTTTTTGTAAATAGGTTCCTTTTTGAAATTTGCTCCAGGGAGTAAAAATCGCAATTTTTATTAATTATGTCAAACATATAGCATCTTTTTGCTCTTTACCTTTTGTTTAATAAATAGACTTTTCAAATAAGTCAAATTTTTTTGCTTCTGTCTCTTTCTTTGCCTGAACTTCATTATCCTTAATTTATGGACATGAGTGTATATTAAACAATAACCAATCTTTGAAATAGATAAGTGTTTCAGCTTGTATCAAAATTGGCAAGATCTCAATGGTACATGAATCTATTCAGATATATCCACTACTCGATTATTATGGTTTAGTTTGGTTTGTCGCAGTACTGTCATTTTGTGAGCACTTCGGGCTAATTAGATCGGGGCATACAGTTTAACGTGGATTCCAAGCCACTCGCAAATATCCATGCCACTGTCGATTCACCCCAGCCGGCTACTATTGGAGATATGCCACTTATAACTCACTAGTCTCAATGATTGATAAGCTTATTTCTAAAGTTGTCTGTCTTTTTTGGTTTTGTTATTTCGATTCCGAATTTCCAGTTAGAGATGTCAGGCTTCCGTGTGATTTTCGTCTTCATTCTTATGATCAAAGATGGTCTTCATTCTAGATACCAAACTTAAAATATTTAGTTGCACACTATTTGAGAACAAATACTGTAAATAAACATAAATGTTTATCAATAAATGAAATTTAATAAAATAATTATCAGCAGCTCAATTTTTTACGAGATTCTAATTCCCCAAATGCAAAAATCAATGTTCGAAATAAATGTTCTAAACATTTATTTCGCCTTTCTATTTTAAAAGTTCGAAAATATTGATCATACTGTGTTATAGTAGATTTTCTGTAGGCAAATATCCTAGGGGGACCTAGAGTTTTGCAGACATATGCTCAGCATTTTATAAAATTTATAGTCCAATTCAAAACTGCGCCTTCGCATCGCCTCGTAACATCATGAAAATTCACGCAAATGTTATTTACTAGCTAGAGCTTAAAGGGAAATTCATATAACTCAATTCTAAAGGAAATTAAATCTCTAAATGATTATCTCTAGAAAAGATATTTAAGTCAGTTTTCTGAAAATATGATTACACATATGATATACTGGGTTTTGAAATTAAAATATTACTAAATTAAAATTTTCCATTCAAATATTACCATTCATTATCATTAAAATATTACTATTCCGAAGACATTTTAGACTAATTACAAGCACAGAATGTGTAAGATGTTTCTACGTCTCATATTTATATACATGAAATATACATATATTAAGAAAGATATTTGCCTGTCTGTCTGTAAAACGTAAAATCTAAAACATTTAGAACTCGAATCCTTACGTTTGAATGGATATTTCTTTTAATTGCTGCAAAACTAAAAAATGTAAATTAAGACACTAAATTAATTAAATAAAAATCTTATTTTATAATTGTTTGCAATAACGATTTCTATTGAAAAAAATTGATGAGTGGTAAAGAACAGCTCTTTTTTAGGTTCTTATTCATTCTGTTAGGTTGAGAAAAAAATTCCTAATTTATACTTCAAGCTTAGTGCCATTTTGATACTTTGTTCAGTTATCGGTTGTGCTATCTTTATTTTAATCTTTATTAGTTGTTTTATCTGTGAATCATCCTCAGTACCTCAACATGCGGCTGGCCTCAACATGTGGCCTACCTCAACATGTGGCTATGAGTGGTGTACTGGGGGAAAAGGGGCAGCTTCTGTTTTAATGGAGCACTCGTAGTTAGAAAACTGACTTGAGACTGAATCGCTTTCTTTTTATGGGGTAGGGTTGTGACCCTTACGCCCAACATTCTACAGACTTATTAGACCGGAACCTACGGTTTAGGGTGGATTCTGAACACCTACAAACATTCATGGTAGTCCAAAGCCTGGAGCACCAAGTGCCAGAGCACTAGTTACTCGACCATCAGGGCAATGTTAGGTTTTCAGATTCGTTTGTTGAATTCCATACAAAAGTTTGTTATTTATTTATTATTGTCATGTTGTTTAATAATTTATTTATTTGATTTAAAAGAAGAAGTTTATAAAATCTAAAAGTAGTTTAAGTAAGATTCTAAGGTGTGGCTGGACAACGCAAGATCATATTTTATAATAGATGATACATTAAGAATATCAGTTTATTTAAAACTCGATTGACAAAACAATAGCAATATTTTACGGATTATCTACAAATTAAATTAATTAATCTTAATAGATGGTAAATAATTAGAAATTATAAAAACATCAATTACAGATGACTTTATACTAGAGATAATATTATTTTCTGTTATTAAAACATTATTGACTGTTAAAAACTGCTTATTAAATGATATTATTTTTTTTTTAATAATTTTTATCAATATGGAGTTAGAAAATATACTATTTATTATTGTTAAAACATTAGGAATTCAAAGTGAAAGCTGGCTATTTTCATAATAAATATATTAAGTTTACTAATTTATTATATTTTTCATTTAAAAAAGTTTTATTAAATCACTAAATAATTAATTAAACATTAAATAAATTTGAATTATCAATAAGCTAAAAAATTTTTTAAATTTAGTAGACGTATATGTCTGGAACCGAATTCTGGTAGAAAATTCAAATTCAAGAAGAAAATTTGCTTTATTTTTTCTTTTTCTCTTTCAACCATAATTTACTAAAAATTTAGTTAATTATGATCATTTAGCTCAATACAAATCAATATTAAACAAATATCCAATTTTTAAATATTATAAAAATTTTTTATAGAAATACACTATTCATAACAAAATCGAAATCGTTTTGACTTCATTTTTACCACAAGTTCATATTTTAAAATATTATCCACAGATATTACGATGGACGAATTACTCGTTGCATGCTTTGCCCTGACTTGTTCTAAGAATGCAGCGAATTCAATATGTAAGAACAAATCTGGGAGGTATCCCCCCTTCAGATCGACAACCGATCTGTTTTGATCCATATGAAATTGCCTTTTCTCGCGAAAATTTTCATAAGGACCTGTTTAAAACTACTTTTGGAGAATCGATGTAGAGTTTCACAAAACCTTTTATCCGCTTCTTTGGAAAGTTAATATTTCAGAAATGGCCAGAACTGGCTTATTTGATGGAATAGCAGGAAAATAGCGCTATGCGAAATCCATTGACATATGTCCGATTTGCCTATTAGTATTTTTATCTTTTTGTGGAATAATAGATACTGAAAAAAAAAATTTATGTTTCAACCCTTAACAGCATGAAGAACTGTTTAGTTGATTTTTTTAACTAACACTCCAAAATATACAGAAATTAGCCCTGAGAAATCTAAACGCATTATTTTTATTCATATCTTTCTAGGAAAGATGTTGGTACATCATTTACAATTGTTTCAATTATACTTAAATCTCATTCACTAATTCAAGGACTTTTTGGCTGCTCAGAATTTGCTAAATTTAATCTAACATTTTGTATGTTTTATGGAAGCGTTATAACAAACATTTTTTAGAATCTCCAGATAAATATATATTTATTTTGTATTACGAACATGGTGATGCATTATAAATTCTTAGACTTTACTGTATAATTTGTATTTTATTTCAGCAGGAATCTGAATATCTTCCATCAAAAGGGCATCATATTCAGAGAAATTGAGGGACAGCTGTTTCAAAGAAAAAGTTAATGGATTTCTTTTCTTGTAGCCTTGTATGCCAAGTATATTCACCAACCTATCAACGAATTTTGATTACCTGTTTATGGGCCCAATAAACTAGACCACTTAGCAATGGGAAACAAAACTTCGGTAGACAAATGCAAATCCGTTGTTCTACCACAGCTTCGAAAAAATACTCCCAGTGATGGTGCTTGCGACATTAACTAACCTCTTCAAACCCATTGGAGGACCGATCCTATACTAGGAGCAGCACACAAACTTTTGATAAAGTTTGCCTAGTTTCCAATTGATTTTCTCCGAGTTAGAAGTTGATGACAGTCACAGCAACCACGATTATTATACGTTCGCTGAATAGTTGATTCACCCATCATGCAGAATGTGGAATCACCAGAAGTGTAGATATACATTTGGTTGGATATTGTAAACAGACATAAAATTTGTGTTCTCTTGTGTGGAGCTCTCTTCAAAAGCTCAAATGTTGCAAAAAAGATTTAAAGTTTAAAAAAGGGTTTTTTTCCTGAAAATAGCAAACAAAAAATTATTTAAAAAAAACTGATTTGATAATGTATATATATTTTTTTCTTATAAAGCAAAATGAGTCACTTTCTCTTTCTATGAGTACATTTTTCGTTGTTTATCACAGATGAAGCAACATACCATTCTAATTAACTTTTCAATATAACTGGTATATTGTGTAAAATATTTATATTTACAAAACTCTTTGAAAATGGGTTTAAACATAATTATAACATATTAGATTTCTTAAATTACAAATATTCTAATTAAAGAAAAAATTATTACCTGTTGTTTCTATATATACCACAAAATCTACCAACATTGAAAACAGAAACTTCTTTATATTTAATGTAATAAAATATATATTTTTTTTTAATATTAAATAACAAATTTTTTTTAGAAGATCTTCAATCATTATCTGAAGATCTTCTTATAATGTGAGTATTCTTCAGATCATTATCAAAAGAACAATCATTATCCTCGCAAACCTTTCGGAGGAAAGATTATGTAAGACGAAGGAAAAAAATGTAAAAACTTTCTGCTTCAAAATATGAATTTATATGTACTCTGAACTGTCATATTTGAACATTGAATGTTTACATCATCCATTTAACATTTTCCATAAATTAAGGAAGAATTTCAAATTAAATGCAGTGATTTGATTACAAGAAAACCGGATAAGAATTTTTAGTATGTAGTTGAAATAAAAATTGCTGGGAAAAATATAATGAGCGAATTCCTTATGTTCTACAATTGAAAGTAGTCAGTAGAAAAGAAATGTATATGTGGTTTTTTAAATGTTGTTGTGATATGTACAAACAATCAGAAATAATAAATTTTTAATATTTATTTTGAAACTTTCTCTAGAAATGAGATAGAGCCTATTCGGAGATTAAAGATTAGTCGAAAGAATTTCACAGAAATTGCCATATGATTAAATAATTCCTTCTATGATTTGATTTCGATTGATGTTCATGATGAACAGAATCCTCATTGAAGATAATATTCCTATAGTGAAAGGACATGTAAAATTTTTAAATTTTCTACATGTGCTGTTGTTCAAAACATCAGAATTGTCAAATAATATAGTTTACTATTAGTTTTACATTTTAATATATATTTTAGACTGTCTAAGTTTCATTATCTACATACAGCTTTTGTCACAACGTTGATTTTTTGTGATTTTTTTATATACGTGCAAGAACTCTTTCAAAGTGCCATTAAACATTTTTGTAAAATGCGATTTTTACATTGTGAAAAAGTAAAGAAATTTTACATCTGAATTTATAAAATTTCCAGCAGTCAGTTACCATGTTTAACATTTAATTTACAATAATTTCATACCAAATTTAAGATAATGTAGCTCAAAAGCTACATTATCTTAAACACATTATCTTATTGATAAACCGGAATTGTTATTATTTTTTTGTATTATTATTTTCCTTTTATTCTATATTTTTTTTATTTTTAGCATACACTGAAATGATATAAATAAATAAAATTTAATAAAACAAATAATCAAATAATTTGCTTTTCATTTTAAAACTGTTCATCCCTTAAGCAGTTAATCAATTAAATCAAAATATAAATTTAGCAATCTTGTAATAAAATAAAATAAAGCATTATTCCTTTGCTAATTTATATATTTAAATCTTCTCCCCATTTATAACAAGTTCGTTAATAGTTATAATCATAATTGATTATCAGAGTAATTTAAAATCGATAAAAACAACAACAATAAAAAACCTTTTTTAGATCATTCTATGCTTTTATCTTAAAAAATATATCATTTTAAAGCATGCATTATTTTTTATGCATGCAAATATTTCTGACCTGGTTTGACTTCTGAAATTAAAAGATTTCTTCTCACCGTTAATAAGATACGACATATTATAGAGAGTAAAATAAAAGAGATCTCAGAAGTGACTAGGCAAAATATTTCTTGATGCGAGCAAGAAAATAAAACATGAAATGCATTAGCTACTTGACGTCAAATAAAGTGTCAGTCTTGTCACTTCAGATTAGCAAGGATCGATGACTCACTTAACAAATCAGAACATCTTCTATTTTAAAAGAATTTGATGTAGAATTATGCTACTCAAGTATTTCAGTAATGTTTTTTATTGTTTTTGTGTCCATCATTTTGATCTCAGCAACACGAATTATTGTGGTTTTTTTTATTGAGATTGTTTGATAAACCGGAAAGTGTTAAATTATCGCTCCTTGAAGTTTTATTAAGTTTCAACATTTAATATGGCTGTTTTATGAAATTTTGAATTTCGTTACAGTTTGTTAGGGGCCTCGATAATGTAAATGGTGATTTTAAAAATAAAATTGCATGACATTAAAAAAAAAAAGGTTAAAAATACTCATAAAAAATATAAGGTGATTTTTAATTCTTATAACAAAATTTAAAAAATAATAAAGTATTTTTGTACAACAATGAATAACCACAAAAGACAAACAGAAAATTTGTCAAATATATTGAAAAACTTATATTATATTGTTTTTTTCTTTTTGTAAGTATTTATTTTTAATGAATTTTTCAACAGCTTTATAGTATTAATAATAGTTACACATATAATCATTGATATTATGATTATATACACAGTTAAAATTGTTAGATTTTTCCTCCTTCCTGGCCTAAAATTTTTTTTTTAAACTTTTATCATATCATGTTATATATACGTGTCTGACGGCTGAATGACTAGAGCTCGGTGCCACAGGTTTCGGGTTCGAAATCCACTTTAAACTTTAACCCCTGTCTAATATGGCTGGGCGGGAAAATTGACAATCCTACAATGTATGTAAAAAGAAGACGTCTTGAAAATCTCAGAAACTACCAATGGCAGACTGCCTATGCTGACCATGGGACTATTGCGCCAATGGCCAATGACGATGATGTATATATGTGTATATATATATATATGTGTGTGTGTGTGTGTGTGTGTGTGTGTGTGTGTGTGTGTGTATTGTATTGTTTTTTGCAGCATTTTAATAAATATAATCGTTCACACTTTAGATATAAGTTATAAGAAGATTATCTCTATTTTTATAGACAATAGAGATAATTGTTTTTTTACAAATTCATGATTGTAATCGGATTTTCTTCAACTTCCACTTCAATAAATGTGCATTTTACACTCATTTTAAATTAAATCAACATGATATCTTATAATGGATTCGTGTGCGAGAAATGGCGACTATATCAACTCTAGTTCTTAAATGATCTTCTTTCATAACATTCTTAGAAACTCTATTATATACTGTATATTTAATATAAGAAATCACAGAATGTTCAAGTTAAGTTAAAAAGTTACGAAAAGATAATTTGTTTCTTTTGCTAAAAAAAAAACTTTATAAAAGACCGGTTAAATTAAAGATATTATTTTGCTGGCCGAACACAATTGTACAGTAACAAAATATAGCACAATACTGTAACTCTTAACAATGATATTTCTGAAAATATGTCTTTCAAATACTTTTTATGAATAAAGGTATTGGAATATTTAGCATCTGCTTCTTCTTTCTTTCTTTTTTAAAAATTTGATAAAAGTTGACTTTTATAATCAAACTTAAGTATTTCAAGAATAAAAAAACTAGAATAAAAACTTTTTTTAAGACCAGTTAGTTTAACTTTCACTTTGTTAACCTTTTTTTAAAATATAAAAATAATTGCTAAAAAAATTACACAGATTTCCATTAAAATTTTTATGAAATGCAGCAAATTTCATACCAGAAAAATGAATATATTTTCTTCATTTGAAAAGACATTTTCCAAACTAATAAATATATGAAGAAATAGAAAATAATTGTGAATATATTTTTTTTTTATTTCAAATGATTGCGATTAGCCGTAAAAGTGAATTACATTAATTAATGTTTCCAATAAAAAATGTTAAGAAAAGTTTACATTATTTATTCATTTTGATTAATTAAGGCTGGATTAAACTTTCAAAAATAAATTTTAATATAATGACTGTATTGAATTTTACAACTATTTTAAGTAAAATGTCATAAAGCTCAAAGCAAACAATAAATAAAAAAAATATTATATAATACTTAATTAAACTTATTTAAAACTTTTTAAATAAAATAATTTGAACAATTAAAGTGAAGATTTAACTTATGCACCTAAACATTATTAAATTTTTGAAAAACATGAAAAAGAAAAAAAAGGGAAGAAACTTTAGCGAACCAAGATTTTCAATAAAAGTAGAATTTAATTTCTTTCATACTCCCACGCGAATATTTTTCCCTAGAAAATTTTTAAAGAAAAAAAAAATAAATAAATAAAAGTAATTGAGAATTGCTGATAACGAAAAATAAAAGAACTGATCACAAATTTTTGCTTTTCAAAAGTCTAGAAGTGAAAGGAGATTAAAGCGCCAAGTATGTCAGGATTAAAATGTTTCCACGTAAATTGAAAAATGAAAAGAACTTGTGAACTTTTATATAAGCCTTATTTATCAAAAGACGTGGTTTTCCACCACCACAAAATAATGTTTGTCTGTTAGCGCAAGAAAACGGGTAATGTGCAGTTTAGAATAATTGGAAAACAACACCTCAAAAAACATTTAACTGAAGATTTAAGTATAAAGTGGAGAAAAAAAAAAAACTAGACAATTTATGTTACATTTAATTAATATTTACTAAGTTTGAAGTAAATAAAAACACCTTCTTCGCTGCAGAGAAGTCTTCTTATTGAATTAGAGTTACAGTAAGCTACTTAGTGGTAATTACTTTCGTGAGACGCTAGGTTTCTTTTATAAAAAAATTCAATTTTTCAAATCTGAAATTTTTTGTGTTCTTTAAATAAAATTTAATATCAAGTATATGTGGATTAAATACGTTCTGAGCTTGTAAAAAAACATGAAAATTTTCTTCGTTTATTAATTAGGTTTTGTAAATTTTTCGACAGAAGCATTCATTTTTGTTTTCTTTTAAAAATGAAACGACTTGTCTACATAGTAAACTTCTGAACATGAAGATGAATATGATAACGAAAATAATGACCTAATAACAATAGTTTTTTAGTTGAAATCTTCCTAAACATGCAAATTCAAAAGTAATTATTCTAAAACTCTCCGGATAGAAATTATCTATGCCTCAACCACAATCTATGAGCGATTCCATATGTAAAAGATATATAGTACATCGGTATAATTTGGGTTGTACTGCCGCACCACGAGCAGGTTACGAACTCTATCTCCTGATACATGTATGCTGGATTAGTCTTTCTGCGCTTTAGAGATATGTTAGTTAAGTAATTAAATAACTGCGAGACTAAAAGTTTTTACTCTTCGTTAAGCGAGCATTAGGTGACTAAATAATTGTCACAACAACAATCTCAAAATTTCCGATCATAATTTATTTTTATAGTATTTATTGATCTTATATATATTAATTTTATAATCATATAACAATTGTATTTTTAAATGTAATTAATAAAATATTCAATGTAAATTAACAAATTTTTTATTAATACTTATAATAAGAAAAGGTTCGTAGGAAAGTGATACATATTTCACTTATTGACAGTAATTTGTCAATTAAATACTAGCTGTCGACATGTCTGTGGTCTAACACGAGGTATCAACAGAAAACCAAAAATGTATTTTATTGTCAGAAGTATCAAACCTTTAAACAAATTTTATTCCATTCTATATGCTAGTATGTTTAACAGCCATAGAAATCAAATATCTTTTGATTTTTTTTTTTTTTTTCACCATGAAAAAAAGGGAATTTCGTGTCGTCAGAAAACCTTACTTTATAGTACTTTTTTACAATACCTTACTTCACAGTACAGATCCCATAAACATTATGAAGTATCTTCTACATCAAATTTGATGGTTAAATTTTGTATGGGGGAGTGGTCGCAGAAGCACTACTGATAAACCATGTCGGGAACATCCAAATAAGTTAACAACAGCAGTAATTATTGAAAAAATTAATGATGTGGTTTTCTATGACCCAAAGTTTTAAAGCGCCAGAGACAGCGGAGGCCACGTATCTCAATATAATGGCTGGGCAGTATTTTGCATGAACATTTGAATAGGAAAAGACTATGAGCATAATGAGTGCAAGTCTGCTTATAATTGATCAGCTCATAAAGTATTTGTGCTTCATGGTTATTTGAATAGTTTTAGCGTAATAAGGTTAAATTTCTTGGTCGGTACAATGGATGAAACTTGGATTCACCGCTATATATATATACCGTTATGTATTCCTGAATAGTCCTATATTCCTGAATTTATCAAATATTAAAACCCATTGTATAAACTTAAATGAAAAAAATCATGTACGTTCATTGTTTATGGTATTCCATTATATTCTGGTGTATGTTTTAGTATTTTTATGTTATCTGAACGAAATATTTCTCAACATCAATTTTTCGTTGTTGTGAAGAAGCAACAAACTAGCAATATAAACAGTTTCTTAAATGACATACCTCATATTTTATAAAACGAATAACACATTTCCTTTAAAAAACTTTTTTCCTAAGAAACATTAAACTGAAGAAATAAAACGTGTTTTTGTTTACAGTTATATAGCAATTTATCATTTTTCACTAAGGGAAAAGTACTTTAAAAATTTTTGCGAAATATAAACGGATCTCTGTAACGGATTTCTTTTAAAAAATTATCGGAGAAGTAATATATATATCTTACATTTAGTTATATATATTATATATATTTTACTTCGAGAAAAAATCTGCCAAACTGGAAAATTTCATATAAAATTTATTTTACCTTTCTAGCAAAACGAACTCTAAGAATGAGATATCCAAATGGACTGGATGTAGAGAGCTAATTCTAATATATTTACAATACTTTTATTTACACATTCGTTACGTCAATGACGATATGACACACAATAATAATAGAAATACAGACATAAACCCGCGTCTACCACGGACTACTACCAACAACGAAGCTTTAAAGTGAGGCAAAAAAATTCTTACCGAAGTACGCTAATGGTTGTAAAGAGCTCACATGGTAAATAGTTCACAAATTTCTAGATATATACAGCGTTTTTGACATATATATATATATATATATAAGTTTCTACACAGAAATATATGGTATATATATAAAAAGTATGATATTTTGAATAATATAATGTTTGCTTGAAAAATAACATACTGTGTTTTCTTTTTTTCAGGCCACATACTAATCATACAACCTTGCACCAGTGCGCGCAAACAAGTCTTATCATGTACATTCCATTCTCATGGATGCTATAGTACACACGTAAAATTGAAATTACCGCAAATAATTATTTGTCACATCTAAATAATTATAAATGTGTGAATATGCATTGTGATTTTTCATAAAATGCTTCTTTTATAAATTCGGCCGTTTGCCAAACGTTTTAATAACATTTCAGCAAAGCATCGCGGTCGTCTAGATACATACATCAAATCTATTTTCTATTTTTCTTCACCTTCCGGTTTATCTCTCGTTCTATTCCTCCTTCAAAATCCTATGGAGAAATCGTTTCCCTATTTGTTGAAGCATAAAAAGCTCACTAAATGGAAAATGGTCAATTTACTATAATCGTCTACATCGATCACAAACAATATAAAATTCAAATATCCGGCAGAAAAAAGAAATGCAAAATGTATGGACTCACATAAATCCTTTTAATTTTGTTACTAATAATTTGCATGCAATTTTGATATTCAAATTACTTTTTAGAGAAATATAAATTACATTATCACATATTCACATAACTGTTTATTTTAAATAAGTTCCAGATGAAGTTTTTTTTTTTAAGAAACTTTAATAAATTAATCAAATTTTTACCATATATTTAAATTATCCTTACGAAATTGGATTTACTTTGTAATTATGAATTCTCTTCAAACAGATTTTCATCTTAAGTCAAATAATTATTTTCTTATAACAAGGGTTTATGTAGTACCCCATCTATGTCTCAAAAACATTACAAAAATGTTGAAGAACATAAAATATTATTATATCAGCTATGCCTAATTGTTAATATTGCACTAATTAAATGTATGCACAATTAATAAAAAATAACATTAAATAATTATATGTATTTTTTTGTTCTAGTGTTAATACACGATACAGATTCCTCAAAAGACTATATAGCTTGCCTTAGAAAGCCTTAGTAAGAAGAACTAGTTTAAAAATGATATAATAATTTTTATATAAATATTTAACCAATTTTTCAGCAAAATAAATTTATTAAAAAAACTCATTTATTTTCATAATATATATATATATAAAATTCCATTTGATCTACAAAAATTAAACTACTTAAAAAAAGAGATATAATTATATGCAAACGTTTTAACACGTAAATCAATCTGTTTCACGGAAATTGAAATGACTTCGTTTCTATGAAATCTCTTCAAACAGAATTTAATTTCATTTCTCCCAAATGGTTCGCACTCATAGCTGGAGGTCACACAGTGAGCTATCCGAGTTCAAAGACAATCCAGTAATTGCTGAAGACACCTCCAGATGAGTTACTCCGTCCCTAATGGCTAATGGCGTGCATCTCACGGATGTGCAACTGTGCAATGGTACCGAACAAGGTGTCGAAAACCGGGCTGCTTTGTCACCATACTTAATGTCTTGACGAAACAAAGGCCAATGAGATGCAGCAGCCGTATTAGAGGAACTTCTCAAGGGAAGTGCCATTAGTTGTTGAAGGTAACAAGCAATTCCCTTCTCTCCGTCAAGGCTGGCAAATTGACTTTGAATAGTTGAGGAACAGAGATGAGGATTGTATAACTGTATTTTCTTTTAAGATTTATTGAGAGCGAGTTGTTGTTTGCTTATGAATAAGGCAAATAGTAAGAAATATTGTTTGGCTCATAATTTTACAGAAGTTTTGAAAACTTGTTCTAACATTTATCGAAGTATGAGTAAAATCTTCTAATAACAGAGATTGATAGCAAAAAATAGAAGAAAAGAAAAATTATAGTAATCATCAAAAGTTTTTTTTCGGTATGATTTTTATGGCAGATTATTGTGATAAGATTTTGAAGTACAATTTAAATTTTTTTAAATGAATAAAGTCCAGAAATTTAAATTTTAATTTA
The DNA here is from genome assembly GCA_021605095.1 of Caerostris extrusa. Taxonomy (NCBI): domain Eukaryota; kingdom Metazoa; phylum Arthropoda; class Arachnida; order Araneae; family Araneidae; genus Caerostris; species Caerostris extrusa. The sequence goes on from BPLR01002596.1 coordinate 31,751, forward strand.
AAAGTTGTTTAAAAAAATAATTTTATCATGTTATAAAAATATCAATTTTTTTTTAATAGCCTTCTAGTTCTCGGACATTGTCGTACATATCTTTGTCCCGAAATAGGGAACTGTAGTTGTTATAATTTTTGCTCAGCAACACTAACATATATTCATGTAGTGAATCTTTTTATGATATATTGTATACTCCGTTAACTACTTGATATTCCTAAAGAAATACAAAGAAAATTTCAGTTTCCAAAGAAATTAATATTATAATACCTCCTTAAGTTATAGGTAAATATTCTAAAATTTTTAAATATTTGAGTATAAAGAATTAAATGTAAAATTAATAAAAAAAATTGCCGGTATAGCATTCTATATGACCGGTATATCATATCGTCGTATATGACTTTCTTCCTTTAACAAATGTTGCTTTCAATTTTCTTGTATATTCCTTCTATCACTTAAAGTAATCTAAGACAATTATGTAAAAAAATAAATAAATATTGCCATTTCTAATCTTTAAAAATTGCGGTAAATTACATTTACAAAAATATATTAGATTTTTCAAAATGATTACAAAATTTATCACATATTTTTCCAATAAATCTTTGAATATACACTTGCAGAATATAAAATCGCAACAAACAAGTTGGAAATCTTCTAGATGAAATAAATTTGTGATGAGCGTTTGCATATTTAAAAATGCCAATTAAACATTCCTTCTAGACAAATAAGATTGGGGAGGGGGCAGTAGTATCACTATGGATATGTAAATCCCTGTATTCGATGCATACTCGAATATGAATTAAATACATAATCTAAACTTGGTGAGCATTATTTATCTTCCGAATTAGACGTTGAGAACCTGATTTGAGTGAAGAATACTTCTAAAGCCACGAAGAAAGCAGTATCAACAGCTGAATTAGAATTCGCCTTCTCTTATCTAGCCACGAAGGCGAATTTTCCTTCCTCGATATTACAAAAAGACTTAGCAAAGATTTATGTATAACGTCTCGGTATATACTAGATGTATAACAACTTCAGAATGAGGGCCACTTTCAGGTTCATGGGAACACATTTTATTTATAAGCATATTATATATACAAAATTATAAGTTATTACACATTATTATTTACAGAGAAATGAAAATTAAAGATATAATTTGATTGACAAGTGCAGTTCACTCCAAGGACGGAGATTTTCAGAGTTATGAGACTCTACAAAGAGTCTAATGCACCCAGTCTGCCGAACACCTTAATAATCAGAGGGAAAAGATAGCACAAACGCCATAATCATCCCAACAAGTGTGAGCAAAAAAATGTATCTCCCAATGGTGGGAACGTAAAGTTGTTCATCACTTGATTCCAAATATATGTGCCCTTATCATCAGAACTGAAATGCCGTTATTGGTTGTCCGAAAAGAACCAGAGCGCCATGTGCTGAAATTATCTATAAGCGATATATGATAAGCGTTGATATATTTCTAAACAACAATACAAATAATCTAACGTAACTTATGTTGTATTTTTGTTTAAAGTAAATTTTCAAAAGCAATTAAATTTTATTTTTTTGTTTAAAGTAAATTTAACCCTCAAAGTGGGTTTAATCTCTTTTAAAATGGGATAGCAACATGATTGTTTAGTGCAGGGGTGGCCAACCTGCGGAATTTGAATACTTTTCCGGACAGTGTGATTTAATGCACTTTTACAAGATATATTTAATTTATAATGGCCAAAGTAGTGAAAAAAAAAATTAACTGTTATTAATTAATAAAATTAATTGTCGAAATTATGAGAAAAATTAACTTTGATTTTAAAATAATATTCTTGCGACTAACTTGCAGCTAAGTGCTCCTAACTACTAAAAACATTATTCTCACATACTTTAAAGAATGATTATTTATCAGTTTTTCTAAATATTAGATCATTTTGCTACTATTCATTGTTTTAAACTTCAGGATAACGCTTATGTCACATTGTTTATTTTGGCATGACCATATCGTTATGATACAAAGTTCCCAGTGTGATACCATTAGCCAGCATCAGCACAATATTAAATGCATGTTAAATTCACATTCTTTCTAGGCAGGTTGACAAATTTCTGGAAAAATCTATTATTCACTCGATAACTCAGAAAGCTGTCGCGGAACATCTAATCACCAAATCATTTACTGATGGAAAGTAAAGCGAGAGGCAACAAATCGGGGGAAAATTTGGCAGCTTAATTACACGCACAGCTTGATGTCGCTGTAACCAACGCTAATTAGATTAAGGTCCCCGAATATATTTTGATCAATATTGGTAAATCATTATTTATTTGTTTTTCCATTAAGACATGATATTTAAGGTTCTAAAAATTTGCCTAATTTATAATATGCAAAGTTAATAACTTTGAAATATTTTAAAAAAATGTTATTAAAAATCAATGTTTTAGTCTGCTAATTTTATGATTATTATTACATATTGATTAAACTTGTTACCGAAATTTGATGAGAGATGTTTTAAACTTGATAAAGCCCAGCAAATACTACTTACGTGGTTTAGAAATTTTTTCGATATGGAGTAATTTTGTAGATTGGTTTACACATCATTGTGTTTTAAGCATCAGTATATTGATGATAATTGTGTACAAGTTTTTTGGTATTTTAGTTTTACACAGAAGTGTAAATTATCAAGAACTAATCAGTTGAGAAAACTGGATGTTTTATAATGTAGCATTTTTTCTCCCTGGAAGAATTTTTGCATTTCATTCCCAGGTGAAGGAATATCAATCAGCTAAAAAAGAAATTTAAAATTTAGTGAATCAATTTCTGGTAAAAAAATTCACATCAATAATTGGATGTTTGATAATGTAGCATTTTTTCTCCCTGGAAGAATTTTGGCATTTCATTCCCAGGTGAAGGAATATCAATCAGCAAAAAAAAATTTAAAATTTAGTAAAAGTATATGTCTGGAATCAATTTCTGGTAAAAAATTCAGATCATGATACAAATTTGTAGTGTTTTGCAAACATAAGTCACTGAAATTTCAGTTAATTATAAGCATTTCACTCAATGGAAATCAATAAAAAACAAATATGCATTTTTTGAAAATTATATAACTTTCATAGAAATACTATATTTACAACAAAATCGAAGTCGCTTAGACATCATTTTTACCACAAGTTCATATTTTAAAATATTATTCCACAGATATTAAGATGGACGATTTGTTAGTTGCATGCTTTGCACCGACTTGTTCCGAGAATACAGCAGCGGAATTCAATATGTAAGAACAAATCTGTGAGGAATTCTCCCCCTTCAGATCTTTAACCGATCTGTTGTGATAAGTACGAAATTGCCTTTTCTCGTAAAATTTCATAAGGAGCTGTTTCAAAACAACTTTTGGAGAATCGATGTAGAGTTTCCAAGAAACTGTTTATCCGCTTCTTTGGAAAGTTAATATTTCAGAAATAGCCAGAACTGGCTTATTTGGAGAAATAGCAGGAAAATAGCACTAATCGAAATCCATTGACATATGCCCGATTAGTGTATCAGTATTTTATCCTTTTGTGGAATAGTAGATACTGAAAAAAATTATTTTAAGTTTCAACCCTTAACAGTATTTAATTTGTTTAAAAAAGGATTAGTTCGCATGAATGATCTGTTTGATTGATTTTTAACTAAGAATATACAGCAGTTAGCTGTGAGAAATCTAAACGCATTGTTTTCCTTCATATCCTTCTAGGGAAGGATGTTGGTATACCGTTTTAAAACGTTTCGACTAAAATGAAATCTTCTTTACTAATTCAATGACATTGGTTGCTCAGAATTTGCTAAATTTGATCTAACATTTTGTAAGTTTTTATTGAAGAATTATCAAAAATAATTTAGATATCCAAATGAATATCTCCTTAACTTGTATTATGAATATGGTGATACATTATAAATTCTTACACTTTACTGTATAAATTGTCTTTTATTTCAACAGGAATCTGAATATCTTCCATTAAAAGCGTATAACTTGATATGCTGGTTTATCCCATCAGGGAAATTGAATGACAGTTGTTTCAAACAAAAAATAATGGATTTCCTTTCTTGTAGTCTTCTGTAACTAGTAGTTTCACCAACTTATCAATGAATTTTTGATTTCCACTTGATAGGTTCCATAAACTAGACCGCTTTGCAGTGGAAAGAAAATTTTGGTGAACTAATGCAGGTACTTTGCTCTACCACAGTTTCGAAAAAGCACTCCCAGTGATGATGCTTGCAACATTAATTAACCTGTTCAAAGCTATTAGAGGGCTATTCCTATACTTGAAGTAGCCCACAAACTTTTGATGATGTTTGTCTATTTTACAATTGATTTTCTTTTATTTAAAGGTCGGGGACAATCACAGCAACCACGAGTATTTCACAGCCACTGAATAGTTAATGTACCTGTCTTGTAATAAAGCATGTTTTTTTTTGGATGAGGCAACTTGTCATACATATTGCATGTTTTATTTGTTGTTGTTATTATTTCCCATTTCTCTCTTCTTAAATTCAATTGTAAACTGGAATATAACTTTATCTACTTTGACACATTCGTAAAATGTGGATTAAATTTAAAGTTTAAAAATGAGTTTTTCTCTGACAATGGTACGGTTAAACAAAAAAAGTAATTTTAAATAAACATGATAATCTATATTTTGCTTTCTTATAATATAACTAAGAGTCACTTCTCTTGTATGTTTGTTAGATGGACGTTTCTATCACAGATGAAGCAAAACACCTTTTAATTAACTTTTCAATACATATTGTACCTGCGTATTATGTAAAATATTTATATAAAATATGAAAAAGATTACAAAATTCCTTAGGGATAGTTAATAGGTTTTATAATTAATTTAAAAATATTAGATTTCTTAAATTACATATATTCTAATTAAAGAAAAATTAAAATATGTTGAGTCCATATGTACCACAAAATCTACCAACATTGAAAACGGAAAATTATTTATGTATTGGTATTTGTAATATATTTTAATATTGAATAACATATTTTTAATTATTATAATGTTGTTTTGTATAGATAATTATCAAAATAATTCAAAGCATTAATGGAAAAAAATCTGAGACGTATAAAAAAAAAAATATAAAAACTTTCTACTTTAAAATAGGAATTTATATATACATATTTGAACATTGAATGTTTATATTATTCATTTTACACTAGTTTCCGTAAATTAAAGAAGAATTTTAAATTGAATTCAGTGATTTGATTAAAATAAAACAATTCGGTAAGAATTTTTATTATGTTGTACAATAAAAAAGTATTGTATAAAAAATAAAATGTTTCTAGAAAATAAATTTTCTACAATTGGAAGTAGTCATGTATGATTTTAAATGTCGTTGGTAAACGATAATAACAATCTGAATATAAACAATCTGTCAACCTATAAACAATCTGTCAACCTATAAACAATCTGAATATAAACAATCTGTCAACCTATAAATAATCTGAATATAAACAATCTGTCAACCTATAAACAATCTGAATATAAACAATCTGTCAACCTATAAACAAAATATAAACAATCTGTCAATATAAACAATCTGAATATAAACAATCTGTCAATATAAACAATCTGAATATAAACAATTTGTCAATCTATAATCAATCTGAATATAAACAATCTGTCAACCTATAAATAATCTGAATATAAACAATCTGTCAACCTATAAACAATCTGAATATAAACAATCTGTCAACCTATAAACAATCTGAATATAAACAATCTGTCAACCTATAAACAATCTGAAATGACTAATTCGTAACACATTTGTAATTTTGAAACAACTTTATTCGAAAGAATTGGGATGGAAACTATTAGGAGATTAAAGATTAGTAGAAAAAAATTGCACATAAAAGTGGTTTGGCAACGATTTCAAATCATAAAATTTGTATTAAGATGGCTATCCAAAGACTGCCAAAAAGTATGACAAACAGCGATTACCCTCATTTGTTATTACACATACATCAAATACAACACAAATTGATTTACCGCAACCAGTGGAAATATGGCCTCAATATCTATTGCTTCGCTGTGGTAAGTTGTAAGAAAAGCGGCTTGTCATTGAGATGCCTTTCACTTTGCATCACAGAAGGAAGTGTTTGAGTTGAGCCCGTCCTGTGGTTTGCAAATGAATGGAATGCTTGGAAAATTTTATCAGCCACCAATCATATGTGAAATATATTCATAATAATGAAGAAAAAGGAATGGCCTACATGTGATACATACCTACATGCTATTTTTTTTATTTTTTCATGTCGATACAAAAGTAATACTTTCACATTGCAGTACGACAATGTACTAAAAACGGTACCTATAATGGAAAATTATTGTTACCAACAATCAATTCAGTGCGTCGAAAGGACTGCACAATCAGAGAGGGGGACAGAATCGAGTATTTCTAATACGCTCTAAGGAATCTAATTGCTGTTATCCATTATTGTCCTCAAGCCTTGCCTTACCTACAGCATCTTTTGCAAGAAACATGTCTCTCTCTTCATAATGACTGCAACAACCATGTAATTTATAGCATCACTTATCATTGTATGTACTGTATGTGCTAAATTGTTGTTCATTGTGATCAGAATTCATATTGAGGATATTAATTTATACAGTGAAAGGACATGTACAATTTATAAATTTTGTATATGTACTAATTTTTAAAACATCAGAATAATCAATTAATATATTTTACTATTATCTCATATCTTAATATATATTATAGAATTTGTCTAAATTTGATTATCAACATACAGCTTTTTGTCACAAAGATGGTTTTTTTTTGTGATTTTTAAAATAATTTTTGGTAACGTATTTGCAAGAATATCAAAATAGCATTAAAATTTTTTGTAAGATATGATTTTTACATTTGTGAAAAGTAAAGAAATCTTATATCTGAATTTATAACGCGTTATGAAGCCCTTAATCATGTTGTATCGTTTTATTTATTGTAATGTAGCTCAAATGTTACAAATAGTAACTATTTTTGTATTATTTTAATCTGTATTTTCTTTTTAACATATACGGAAATAATATAAATGCAAAAATTTATAAAGACAAACAATAAATAATTTGTTTTTCATTTTAAAAACTGTTCATTCCTTAAGCAGTTAATCAATTAAAAATATAAATTTGGCAATGTTGTAATAAAATAAATAGTGACTTCTTATGTACGTTAATTTATGTATTTAAACCTTTCCCCATTGATAACAAGTTTGTTAATAGTTATAAAGATAGTTATTATCCAAGTAATTTCAAATCGATTAAAAACAACAGTAAAAAAACCTTGAATTTATTTTTTAAAAATATATCACTTTAAAGTAATGCATGCAAATATTTCTTTGACCTAGTTTGACTTCTTAAATTAAAATACTTCTTCTCATCGTTAATAAGATACGACATATTATAGAGAGTAAAATAAAAGACATATCCGATGTGACTATTCATAATATTTCTTGATGTGAGCAAGAAAATGAAACATGAAATGCATTAGCTACTTGACGTCAAATAAAGTGTCATGCTTATCACTTCAGATTAGCAAGGATCGATGACTCAGTTAACAAATCAGAACATCTTCCATTTTAAAAGAATTTGATGTAGAATTATGCTACTCAAGTATTCAATAAAGTTTTTTTATTGCTTTTGTTTCCATCATTTTGATCTCAGCAGCATGAATTATCGTGTTTTTTTAGAGGCTGTTTGATAAACCGGAAAGTGTTAAATTATCGCTCCTTGAAGTTTTATTAGTTTTCTACATTTAATATGGCTGTTTTATGAAATTTTGAATTTCGTCCTCGTTTGTTAGGACCTTCGATTTCTGTCATGTAAATGATGAATTAAAAATGTAAATTACATGTAATTTAAAAATGTGGGTGAAAATACTCATAAAAATTTAAAATAAAAGTGATTTTTTATTTCTTGTAAAAAACTGTAAAAAAATGGTAAAGTATTTTTATACGACAAAGAATAACCACAAAAGACAAACAAAAAAATTTGTCAAATAAATTGAAAAGCTTCAATTTATAACATATATTATTTTTTTCTTCTTTTTTCGTAAGTGTTTAATTTTAATGATTTTTTTATCAACAGCTCCTAAAGTGTTAACATTTTAGTCACACATATAATCAATGATACTATGATTATAAACATAATTAAAATTGTCATTATTTTCCCCCCCAAAGTTGCATCCAAAGTTTTGGCCTCACCAATATGTTTTTATAAATTTTACCATATCTTGATAGTGAATTTTATGCAGCATTTTAATAAACGTAATCGTTCACACTTTAGATTCATTATAAGAAGACTATCTCTACTTTTACAGACAACTTTTACTATTCGAGATTGTAATTTATACTTTCCTCAACTTTCACTTGAATAAATGTGCATTTCCTGCACGTTTTATATTAAATCGATATGTTTTTTTTATAATGATTCAGTGTGCGAAAGATAGCGACTATATCAACACTATTTCCTAAATTCTTCTTTTCATGGCATTCTTTGAAACTCTATTATTTTTTGTATATTTAATAAAAGAAACAATAGAATATCCGAGGGACAAAATAAAAGTTACGACAAAAAAATAATAATTTGCTTCTTTGCCACTAAAAAATGCTGTATAAAGAGAGCTGGTAAATTAAAGATATTATTGCTTGCCGAACACAACTGTACAGTAACAAAATATAAGCGCAATAACTGATAATAATGAGATTCCTGAAAATGACTTTAAGATAATATTTTTTCTGAATAAAGCATTGGAATATTTAGCATCTTCTTGTTATTTCTTTTCTTTTTTTCATATTGATAAAAGTTGACTTTTATAGTCAAACTTAAGTTATTTCAAGAATAAAACTAGAATAAAAACTTGTTTTAAAACTAGTTAGTTTAACTTTAGTTACTAGTTATTTTTTAAAATTATAATAATGTTTCCTTTTTAATTGACAAGAAAATTACGCTAAATTCCATTTAAATTTTTATGAAATGCGCCAAATTTCCATAATAAAAAATGAATATACTTTCTTCATTTTTAAAATATATTTTTAAAACTAATAAATATATGAAGAAATAAAAAATTATTGTGAATATATTTCATTTTTATTTCTAACTATTGCGATTAGCCGTAAAAATAAATTGCATTAATTAATTCCAATAAAAAATGTAAAGAAAAGTTTACATTACTTATTCTTTTTGATTAATTAAGGCTAGATTAAACTTTTTCAGAAAATAAATTTTTAATATAATGACTGCACACAATATTTACAACCTTTTCAAGTAAAAATCTCAAAAGATTCAATGCCAGCAAAGAAAAAAAAATTATATAATACTTAATTAAACTTTTTTTAAAAACATTAAATAAGAGAATTTGAACAATTAAAGTGAAGATTTAATATGTGCCCCTATTAAACTTTTGAAAACATGAAAGAAAAAAAAAAAAGGAAAAAAATTTCAGCGAACCAAGATTTTCAAATGAAAAGTCGAATTTAATTTCTTTCATACTTCCACGCGAATATTTTTCCCTAGAAAATTTTTAAAGAAGAAAAAAATAAATAAATAAAAGTAATTGAGAATTGCTGATAACGAAAAATAAAGGAACTGATCACAAAATTTTGCTTTTCAAAAGTCTAGAAGTGAAAGGAGATTAAAACTCCAAGTATATCAGGATTAAAATGTCTCCACGTAAATTGAAAATGAAAGAACTTGTGAACTTTTTATATAAGCCTTATTTTCAAAAGGCGTGGTTTACCACCACCACAAAATAAAGTTTGTCTGTTAGCGCGCAAGAAAACGGGGTAATGTGCAGTTTAGAATAATTGAAAAAAAAACACCTCAAAAACATTTAACTGAAGATTTAAGTATAAAGTGAAGAGAGAAAAAAATAGACAATTTATGTTACATTTAATTAATATTTACTAAGTTTGAAGTAAATAAAAAACACCTTCTTCGCTGCATAGAAGTCTTCTTAGTGAATTAGAGTTACAGTAAGCTACTTAGTGCTAATTACTTTCGTGAGACGTTTGGTTTCTTTTATAAAAAAATTCAATTTTTTCTTCCTAAAATTTTTTTGTGTTTCTTAAATAAAATTTAATTTGAAGTATATGTGGATTAATTATTTTCTCAGCTTGTAAAAAAAAACATGGAAATTTCTTCGTTTATTATTGTGCTTTTATACATTTTTCGACAGAAGTATTCATTCATGTTTTCTTTTTAAAAATTAAACGACTTGTCTGTATAGCAAACTTCTATATGATAGCGGAAGTAATGACATAATAGAAATAGTTTGGTTTGGTTTGGCTTGTCACTCTACGGTCATTTTGGGCAAACTTTGGGTTAATTAGTCCAGAACCTATAGTTTAGCGTGGATTCCGAAGCACTAACAACCATCCATACCACCGTTATGATTCAAACGGCAAGCATGTAGTACCAAAGGCCAGAGCACTAGCCAATTGGCCATTAGGCCGCCTAATAACAATCCACTTTTCTTGTAAAGACAGAATGCAAGATTCACTAATGTTTTTTCTTTTTCCCTACTTTCATAATCGTTTAATAAAGGCAACATGGAATGATATAGTTAATAATTCATGGTTAATAAAAAAATGGTTCAATAATAACTAATGACACTAACAAACTATTGAAATTACGAATTCTATACAATTAATGAATAAATGTAATATTGCATTTATTAAAAGATTAAATTTGAAAGAATTGACTAAAGAAATTTTAATGTAATTTGAATAAAGAAAATTCGTTTATTCAATTTCTATTCGTAGGGTAGTTTGAAAACCAAGGAGCAGATTACAAACTCGATCTCTTGCTTCTTGTATGCTGTATTAATCTTTCTACACGACAATATTTAATTTAATAATAAAATAGGTGCGATACTAACATTTTCTAAAGTGAGCATTGGGTAACTAAACAGTTGCCACACTAACTCAATCTCAAAACTTCCAACCATAATTTATTTTTTATAATATTTATATGAAATATTTATTCATCCTATAATCATATAACAGTTGTGTTTTTTAAATATCATTAATAAAATATCCAATGTAAATTAACACAATTTTTAAAAATCTTACAATAAAAAAATGAAGGTAGGAAAGCAATACACACTCCAGTTATTAAAGGCAATTAGTTAACTAAATACTAGGCTGTAGTATTGATAAGTCTGTGGCCTGACGCGAGGTATAAACAGAAACCCTGGAAATTTTGTTATGAGATGGAACAAACCTTTAAACAAATTTTACTGTATTATATATGTTAGCTTTTATTTAGCAGCCATAGAAAAAAGGGAATTTCGTGTGGTTACAAAACATTACTTTTGAAAGGCAAAAACGAAAAAAAAAAAGTTAAAGAAAAATCCCATAAACATTATGAAGAATCTTCTTCATCAAAGTTGATGGTTAAATTTTGATGGCACTAGTGATGAACTGTGTCCGGAACATCCAAATAAGATAACAACACCAGAAATTATTAAAAAAATTCATGATACGATTTTTGTATAACCCAAAATATAAAGTGAGGGAGACAGCTGAGACCTCAAGCATCTCCATATAATGAGTGGGCAGTATTTTGCATGGACATTTGCATATGAAAAGACTATGAGCACGATGGGTGAGAGTAAATTCATAATTGATCAGTTCATAAAGTATTTGTGCTTCACAGCGTTATTCGGAATAGTTTTAGCGTAATAAGGCCGAATTTCTTCGTCGGTACAATTCAAGAAACGTGGTTTCACCACTATACTTCTGAATCGAGTCAGCAAGCAAAACAATGGATTCTAGACGGTGCAAGCGAATTAGAGGCAATAGTAAAGGTCATAGCAATTGTTTTTGGGTTACACATGGTATAATGATCATAGATTACCTTAAAAAAAAAAAAACAATAAAACGGAATAAATGTTTTATTTTTTGAACTGATTAGATGAGCAAATAAAAAAAAAAGGTATCATTTAGAGAAGAAAAGGTGCTGTTTCATCAAAAGAATGCGAAGGATCACAGATCCAACAAAACGTTGGCAAAATGGAAGGAACTATAATGTGAATTGCTGAACCTAATATATTCAGAACATTTGTACTCCTGCAACTAACCTCTTACCAAATTTAGAAAATGGCCAGCAAATAAAATGTTTCCATACGAATGAAGAGTTTAAAAGGGAAATTGATGAGTATGTTGGCTGTTTTCAAAAATAATAATATTTGAAAAGAGTAAAAATATTTAAAATGTTGTCGAAATCGTTGTATCAAATTAAAAAGAGAACACCATATACTTCCATATTCTTATACGTTCATTATTTAAGTTGCTATATTATTTTGAGTATGTGTGTTTCAGTATTTTTTATTAACTGGAAAAAAAAATTTCCCAACATTCCCTTCCATACAAAATTTCAGTCAAATCAGTTGGAACTCGTTAAAATGACTTGAAAAGCTTTAAACGTTCGTGTCGTAAGTCAAACTCGTGAGGACTTCGCATAAGCCATGAGTCAAACTCTAGAGGACCGACAGATTTTCTTCAAAACGTTTAAAAAAAAGATTCAAAACACGTTGCATAAACTAAAATGAAAAAAATATTGATGCACGTTCATTATTTAAGGTATTTCATTATTTTTGGCTCATGTATGTTTTAGTATTTTGCTGTTAACATTTTCCCACCATCAGATTTTTTGTTTTGTTAACGATGCAATGAAGTGTCAATATAAATGCATTATACTATTGATACATCATTTTATTGATTTATCAATGCTTGAATCTGCATTGTGAATTTTCATAAAAAGGTTCTCTTCAAAAATAGGCCATTTTGCAAAAGGTCTTAATAACATTTTAGCAAAGCATGGATGTCGTCTAGCTGCATCAAAACTATTTTCTATTTTTCTTCACCTTCCACTTTATCTTTTCTTTCTGTTCTCCCTTCAAAACTAAGGGATAAATCGTTTCACTATTGTTGAAGTATAAAAAGTTCCCTCAATGGAAAATGTTCAATTTGTTATAATCGTCTATATCGATCGCAAACAACATAAAATTCAAGTATCCGGCACAAAAGGGAAAAGCAAATGACATGGATTCACATAAATCCTCACATACGTATTCTCATAAGTGTTTACTTTAAATAAGTTCTTACAGATGAAGTTTTTATTTTTTAAGAAACTTTAATATATTAATAAAACATTTTTACATATATTTAAATTATTCTTAAAAAGCTATATGTTATTTGTATTTATGCCTTATCTCCAAACAGAGTTTCATCTTATAACAAATTGTTCTTTTCTTAAACCTAGAATTAATATAGTACTCCATCTATGTCAAAAAACAATAATTATTGAAGAACATTAAATATTGTTATATCAACTATAATTAATTGTTAATATTGTGCTAATTAACTTTATGCCCAATTAATAAAAAAGAATATATAATTATATGCATTTTTTATTCTAGTGTTAACTCACGTTTTTCCAAAAAGCCTATATAGCTTTGTTATTTAGAAAGTTTTAGTATAATGTACCTTTTAAAAATGATATAATGGTTCTTATATTAATATTTTACTTCAGCTTTTTCAATAAAATAAATTTATTTTTTAAAAACTACTAAAAAGAGAGCGATAATTACACACAAACGTTTTAACACGTCAATCAATCTGTTCTATGGAAATTGAAATGACTTCGTTTCTATGAAATCTCTTCAAACAGAATTTAATTTCATTTCTCCCAAATGGCTCGCACTCATAGCTGGAATTCACACAGTGAGCTATCCGAGTTCCAAAGACAATCCAGTAATTGCTGAAGACACCTCCAGATGAGTTACTCCGTCCCTAATGGCTAATGGCGTGCATCTCACGGATGTGCAACCATGCAATGGTACCAAACAAGGTGTCGAAAACCGGGCTCCTTTGTCACCCGTACTTAATGTCTTGGCGAAACAATGAGATGCATCAACCTTATTAGAGGCAACTTCTCAAGGGAAGTTCCATTAGTTGTTGGAGGTAACAAGCAATTCTCTCCTCTCCGTCAAGGCTGGCAAATTGACTTTGAATAGTTTAGGAACCAAGATGAGGGCCATATAACTATATTTTCTTTTAAGATTTATTGAGAGTGAGTTGTTGTTTGCTTATGAATAGTGCAAATAGTAACAAATATTGTTTGATCATAATTTTACAGAAGTTTCGAAAAATTTGTGCTAACCATTATCGAAGTGTGCGTAAGATCTTTGCAATTCTAATAACAGAGAATGACAGCAAAACAATAGAAAAAAAGAGAAATTATAATAAACATCAAAAGATTAGGATCATTTTTTATTAAAGATTTATAAATTACAATTTTCAATTTTTTTTTTTTTAAATGAATAAATTCCGGAAATTTAAATTTTAAGTTAAAGTTGGTTAAATAAAGGCATTTAGATGAACTTTATCATTTTATAAAAATATAAATTGTCTTTTAATAACCTGATTGATCTCTTATCATCTAGATTATCCTTAAAAAAAATACAAATAAAATTTGAATTTCCACAGACATTAATATTATAATACATATTTAAATTATTCTTAGATATTTTGAGATTTTTAAATATTCGAGTAAAAAAAATTGAATGTAAAATTAATTAAAACGTTTCCAGTACGATATTATATGAGCAGCATAAACACACAGCGGCGTATATGGCTGTTTTCACTTAATTAATATTGCTTTCAACTTTCTTGTATATCCACTGCTATCTCTTAAAGTATTCTAAGACAATTATATAAAAACACATAAATATTTTTATGCTAAGCTTTTTGAAAAATTGCCTTCAATTACATTTTTCAAATAAATATCTTTGAATATAACTTGCGGAAAATAAAATCCCAACAAACTAGAAGTAACTGTACTAGATAAAAGAAATTATGGAGGCTCATTTGCATATCTGAAAGATGTCAATTCTTTGGGAGAATTAGCTGCCAGTCACTTCTTTACACATATTAGGATCATGATAGTAAATTTCTTTATGGTAGAGAAACATTGCAACGCTTAGAAAACATAAATGAAACAGGAAAAATATACAGTGTATTAAAAGTAATTATTATTAATATTATTATTATTTATATATATAAATTTTTAAGTGAGAAATTTTGAAGTAATTGTACAAATGGTCCTAAAAATCATAATCAATGTTTAGAGAGAGCTCACTAAAATTAAATTATTTCAGCAGAATATTATGTGCAGTTCTAACTCATTGGTTATTTTTGATTTTCAGAATCATAAACGAGAAGTCTTTTTAGAAGTTTTTAGGATTATTAGAGGTATTACTATGAAAAGTTGCTGCAAGTTTGTGAATAAAACAATTTAATAGAAAGTATATTAAGAGAGGAAAGAATATCTTTATTACGGAATACTCAAGGTGCAACAGCTGCCATTAATTTTATATTCAAGAATTTGAATTCGGTTAATATATTTGCAGGCGGATCCACAAACTGAAACTTCCTAATACCATTAAATATATTGAAGTACATAAAATTGCATGGCCTTATTCATAGAATTTCGAAATTGGGATCGTATTAGTTCAGATTTTTTTAAATTTTTATTTTTATAGAGCCTCAAACCAAACTTACATTATATTGTCGTATATCTACTAGTTATGCAAATTAAAATGAAGCAGACATGTACTAATATTAAATAACTATATTTTAACAGCGTAATTAAACTAAATTGTAAAAGTTTACGTTTAGTTAACTTTTCTTAGTACATTTTTAAATTTACATAAGTTGCAAAAAATATTTTACAGTGTTACATTCCTTCTGTAATATGCTTGCATCCTTTTAAATCTTTGTTTTCAAATATTCTTAAGTGAAATAGTTTAAACACTCGCATATAAAACTATTGAATTCACCTAATCATGTAATCAATAAAAGTTTCTTCCATTATCTGCGTATAATTTTGGAACAAATCGGAATTTAATGAAAAGAAGATAAAAATACTTCTTCTTTAACGTGATTGATTAGTCAATTTAATGCTAGAATTTCAAAATTTTTCTTGTTATTTAACTCCTAGTAGCTAGAATTTTATTTAATAATAACTAAGCTAATACTCAGTTAGTATTACCGAATTGTAATATTGCATTTTAATTGTATGATTCCTCATTTGATGCTAAACTTTTTTCTTATTAAATAAGTTCAATTTATTAGTCTTTTAACTTAATATCTATTAGGTCTGTTAGTTTAAAAATGTAAATTGATCTTTTTATCTATCGATTATTTAAAACTTCAATAATAACTTTTTTTACAAGTTCAATGCTTTGAATATATACTATTTTCAACTGAGGGATGAATCCGAAAAATTCTGTTTCATCAAAAAAGGTTTTTATCTTCAATATAAAGCACAGCATTTTTTTTTAATTTACTACAAAATATTCTTCATTGTAGAAAATTCTAGAACTACAAATTTTCACGTTATAACTTGTTGTAATTAATCTTCTGGCAAAACATTTTATTTTATTACAAATCATGAATTCCATTTTTAAGATCAACATATAACTTGCATTTTATTTCATCAATTAAAAGCAAAATAATAAAATTATAATAATCAAAAGTTTTGTAAGACTTGAAAACATACAGTTTTTTTGGAAAAAGTAAACATTTTGAAAAACACATATTTTATAATTCGTTAACACATGCATGGGGATTAAAGGATTTGTTTTATATTTGGGATTTGCATAACTTAATTGCTTGAAAGCTCTAGAAAGGTTACGAAAACCACAAAAATTTCAGTGAATTCCTTTATGGTAAAGTTAACTGAAAATAATTATTCTATAAACTTCATAAATGCCTGAGCTATACTTTTCACACTGCAAATATAACTGTACTTTTACGAATAATTTTTCGCCATACAAAATTATACTCCATTCCTAATAAAATTTATTCTTATATAAAAAATTGTATTCCTGATGCTTTTCTATTATTGGTTTTCAAATAATTTAGATTCATACTAAAACTTTTGTGCAGAAATAATTTTCGCCATAAGCTAGAATATTAATTCATCATATAAGATATTGTATATTATATTATATATAGAACAATAAGAAATTAATTAATAAACAGATCAAACAGGCTTTTTAAGTAATAAGTTTAAAAATTCACGTTACATTAATTTCTGAGATGAAAGAAAGAAAATACAAGAAAAATTTAGCTTAAAAATTCTTGCTAGTTTTGCTTGTAATCATAAAACTGTGAGACTAAATGCGAGATCTCGTTATACAACAAACCCATGTTTAATTAGTAAGATGTCTAATCGCGTAACACACTATTCTGTGCGTTGAAAAAAAAAAAAAAAAACTATTTTTCTGTCTTAAATGGCTTTCATAAACAAAGAACATCTCCTCTATCTTTCCGTATTTCCGTTGCTAAAGCGGAAGCGGCTTTTAATTAACAGTTTTCGCTTGCCAAGAACTCTTAATGAATGCTGGTGCTTCACTTATTTTGACTTCCATTCCATTGAAATGGCGTGGCTGTTAAACATGAAAAGTTTTAAAACCTGTACATTAATGTATTGAATTAAACATTATTGTGTGGTATTTCTTACAGTTTAAGCAATGATAGCAATATTCATGCATATTTCATTATTTATATTAGAGAATTAGTTGGGGTAGAAAACTTAATTGTAGTTAGTATAAATTACTTTTTGCAATTAAAAAAAAAAAATAACTATCAAATTTATAAAATACTTTCCATATTTTCTTTTGTTTCTATTTATTAAAGTAGACTATATTAATTAAATGAAAAATTTCAAATCTTTATTTAAAAAATACAGTATAAAATGTTTTTTTTTTTCTAAATGTAATGCCTTGTTAAGTTATAACTATTTATTATTTAACTATTCATCATTACTTTTTTATTTTCATTTACAACACTTTCTCTAAACTAAATATTTGTATATACCGTAAGCGTAAAAATAATAAATCCAGTTCACACCAAAACAAATATTGAACATGAAATATTAATTTAGCTACACACATGTATTGAATTTGGTGTTATTGCGCTGTCTATCTTATTTTTATAGTTGGAACAATGATAGCGATTTTCATATACACTCAAGAACCAAAACCTTTTGGCCACTCTTACATTTTGCAATGAACTCGCCTGGATAACGTGGAAGGCACGTGATCAGGTGGAAGTGATATTTAACTGGTATTAAGTGGTGGTATTAATCCATGCCAAGGCGGGTTGAAGCTGTGTTGCGCGCCGAAGGTGGCCAACTCGTTATTGTCAGAGGACCATAAATGTTTTGGCTCTTGAGTGTCTGTATCATTAATTATATTAGAGAATCAGTAATTTTATTTGGGTAGAATATATTACTTTTGGTAGTTTCAAAAAAATAACTATCAAATTTATAAAATTCTGCCTTTTCATATTTTCTTTTATTTACATTTATTAGACGAAGTTTTTCTTAATTAAATATAAAAATTCAAAATTTTATTTAAATCAAACAGTATTATGATGTTTGGTATCTAAATGTATTGGTGTTCTTGCTATAATTCTTGTTCTAACTATTTATTATTATTCAACTATTGTGAAGTATTACTACCAATTTATTTATTTGATTTAAAAGACATAATTTATAGAAACTAAAAATGTAAGATTGTTAGGAATGGTTTATGGCTATACTATATAATATTGCAACTCAAGATCATATTTTCTAGTAGATAATACGTTAATAATATCCAATTTATTGAAAACTCAATTGATAAACAATAGCAGATTATAAATGGGCAATAATTTTCTGATTATCTACAAGCAAAAAATAATTAATCTTAATAGATGATAAATAATTAAAAATTATGAAAATATCAATAATATACGACTTTATAGAAGAGGTAATATTATTTTCACTTATTAAAACATTATTTGCAGTTAAAAATTACTTATTAAATGATGTGATTCTTTTAATAATTTTTGTCAATATGGAGTTAGACAATATAATATTTAATATTGTTAAAACATTATGAATTCAGAAGTGAAAGTTGGCTATTGTCTTAATAAATATATTAAGTTTACCTTTTTTTGTTGTAATGCAGTTGGCAAACACTTAGACAATTGTCTTCGATGCCTTAGGGCAAGTGCTGCACCGACGTTACTCACTTAGCTCAACCCAGGAGGTGCGTGTGGCTTGAAGATAATCTACGGACTCAAGTAACTATACATC
Organism: Caerostris extrusa; assembly: GCA_021605095.1. NCBI lineage: Eukaryota > Metazoa > Arthropoda > Arachnida > Araneae > Araneidae > Caerostris > Caerostris extrusa. The sequence continues at coordinate 50,921 of BPLR01002596.1, forward strand.
CGCAGTGCTAAATGATCATATTAGACCAGGACCTACAGTTTAAAGTGGATTGCGAGCCACTAGAAACATCCATGGCCAAGACTCGAACCCGAAAATACGGTACCGAGACTCGGTCGTTCCTGTTAAGGGCCCTGTTAAGTTTACTAATTTATTTTCATTACTAATAATTTTTCATTTAAAAAGTTATATTAAATCTGAGAATAATTAGTTAAACGTTAAGTAAATTTTAAATGTCAATAAAATAAATAAATTTACAATTTAGTAAAAGTTTTTATTAGTGTTTATAATTCTATTTACATTTATTAGTATTTATTTAGTGTTTATGATTATAATTACATTTATTAATATTTATTTAATATTTATAATTTAGTTACATATGTCTGGAATCGAATAGAAAATTCAGATCAAAGACAAAAAATGTATGTTATTTATATTCTTTATTTTATGCAAACAAAAATCACTGAATTATAATCATTTCGCTCAATGCAAATCAATAATAAACAAATATGCAGTTATTTAAAAAATATATAACAATTTTTGTAGAAATATACTATTTATAACAAAAGGGAAGTCGTTTTGACTTCCTTTTTACCACAAGTTCATATTTTAAAATATTATTCTACAGATATTACGATGGACGATTTGCTCATTACACGCTTTGCACCGACTTGTTCTACGAATGCAGCAGCGGAATTCAATATGTAAGAACAAATCTCTCCCCCTTCAGATAGACAACCGATCTGTTGTGATCCGTACGAAATTTCCTTTTCTCGCAAAAATTCTCATAAGGAGCTGTTTCAAAACCCCTTTTGGAGAATCGATGTAGAGTTTCCCAGAAACCGTTTATCAGCTTTTTTGGAAAGTTCAGCAATAACCTGAACTGGCTTATTTGCGGGAATAGCAGTGAAATAGTACTAATCGAAATCCATTGACGTATGCCCGATTAGTCTAGCAGTATTTTATCTTTTGTGGAGTAGTAGATACTGAAAAAAAATTATTTTAGGTTTTAACCTTTAACAGTATTTAATTTTTAGTTTAAAAGGATTAGTTCGCATGAACGATCTGTTTGGTTGATTTTTTTAACCAAAAATATTGAGCAGTTAGCTGTGAGAAATCTAAACGCATTGTTTTCCTTCATATCTTTCTAGGGAAGGATGTTGGTATACCGTTTACAAACGTTTCGATTAAAATGAAATCTTTTCACTAATTCGATGACATTAGTTGCTCAGAATTTTCTAAATTTGATCTAACACTTTGTAAGTTTTTATTGAAAAATTATCAAAAATAATTTAGATATCCAAATGAATATCTCCTTAACTTGTATTATGAATATGGTGATACATTATAAATTCTTACACTTCACTGTATAAATTGTCTTTTATTTGAACAGGAATCTGAATATCTTCCATTAAAAGCGTATAACTTGATAAGCTGGTTTATCCCATCAAAGGAAATTGAGTGATAGTGGTTACAAACAAAAAAATTAATGGATTTTCTTCTTGTAATCTTATGTAGTTTCACCAACTTGTCAATGAATTTTTGATTTCAGTTAATAGGTTCCATAAACTAGACCGCTTTGCAGTGGAAATAAAACTTTGGTGAACTAATGCAGGTACTTTGTTCTACCACAGTTTCGAAAAGCACTCCCAGTGATGATGCTTGCAACATTAACTAACCTGTTCAAAGCTATTGGAGGGCTATTCCTATACTTGAAGTAGTCCACAAACTTTTATGATGTTTGTCTATTTTACAATTGATATTCTTTCATTTAAAAATCGAGGACAGTCACAGCAACCACGATTATTTCCCGGCCATTCAACAGTTGATGCACCATTCTTGTATTGATGTACATTTTTTTGGATGTGGCAACTTGTCATACATACTGCATGTTTTATTCATTGTTGTTGTTATTTCCCATTTCTCTCTTCTTAAATTCAATTGTAAACTAGAATATAACTTTATCTAGCTTCACATATTCGTAAAATGTGTATTACATTCAAAGTTTAAAATGAGTTTTTCTCTGAAAATGGCACTTTTAAAAAAAAAGTTATTTTAAATAAACATTATGATAATCTATATTTTTCTTTCTTGTAATGTAAGTATGAGTCACTTCTCTTGTACGTTTGTCAGATGGACGTTTCTATCACAGATGAAGCAAAATACCTTTCTAATTAAATTTTCAATACAACTTGTACCTGTGTATTATGTAAAATATTTATATAAAATATGAAGAAGGATACAAAATTCTTTAGGGGATAGTTGATAGGATTTATCCTAATTCCAAAATATTAGATTCCTCGAATTATAAAGGCAATTCCTTGAATTACAGTGTAATAAAAGAAAATTAAAATATGTTGATAAATGATACGTTGACGTTGTTTGATATATATGTACTACAAAATCTACCAACATTGAAAACGGAGAATTATTTATGTATTGGCATTGATAATATATTTTAATATTGAATAACATATTTTTAATTATTATAACGCTATATTGTGTAGATCATCATCAAAAGAATTCAAAACTTTCATGGAAAATGTAAACAGAAAAATGTAAAAAAAACTTTCTGCTTTAAAATATGAATTTATATATGCATATTTGAACATTGAATGGTTATATTATTCATTTTACACTAGTTTCCGTAAATTAAGGAAGAGTTTTAAATTGAATTCAGTGTTTTGATTAAAGAAAACAATTCGGTAAGAATTTTTAGTATGTTGTAAAATAAAAAGTACTAGGTAAAAAAATGCAATGGGCGAATTGCTTATGTTCTACAATACGAAGTTGCCATTAGAAAAAATATGTCTATGTGATTTTAAATGTCATTGTGATATGCACAAACAATATAAAATAACTCATTCTTAACAATTATTTTGAAACAACTTTCTTCGGAAGAACTGGGATGAAAACTACTCGAAAGATAAAAAAAAAATAGTAGAGAAAATTACACTGAAAAGGCCAGATGATTAAATGAATCATTCTGTGGTTTTATATCGATTTCAAATAATAAAATCTATATTAAGATGGTTAACCAAAGACTGTCAAGAAGCGATTACCAACATTTGTTATTAGACATGCAAATAATTAGACCATCTACTCCAACACAAATTGTTTTACCGCAACCAGTGAAAATTTGGCCTCAATATCTATCGCTTAGCGGTGGTAAGCTGCACGAAAATCGGCTAGTCATTGTGATTGCCTTTCACTTTGTATCATAGACGGAAGTATTTGAGTTGAAACCGTCCTGTGCTTTGCAGATGAATGGATTGCCGGAAAATTTTATCAACCACCAAACATATGTAAATTTATTTATAAGAATGAAACAACAGGAATATCCTACATGTGAAATCATAACTGCGATTGTTTTTATTTTTATGTCGATACAAGGGTGATACTTTCAACTTACAGAACGACAATGTACTAAACAAGGTTCCTAGAATGGAAAACTATAGTTACCAACAAACAATTTAGTGCGTCGAAAGAACAGCCCAGTCGGGAAGGGAGCAGCCATGCAAGAATCATGTCTCTCTTCCTAATAATCCACATAATTTACAGCATCATGGATCATTGCGTGTGCTGTATGTGCTAAATTGCTGTTCATGGTGATCAAAATTCGTATTCATGATAGTATTTCCTTTATTAAAATGGAAAAGGAAGCACAATTTGTAAATTTTATACAGATGCTAGTTTTTAAAGCATTCGAGTTGTAAAATAATATAATTTACTATTATCTTAATACGTATTACAGACTTTAACTAAGTTTGATTATCAACATACAGCTTTTTTGTCACAACAAAAACGCATTGTACAAAAACTCCTAAAAATTATTATTAAAAATTTGTAAGATGCGATCTTTTCATTTGTGAAAAGTAAAAAGAAATGTTATATCTGAATTTATAAAACCTTCATTCTGTATTTCGTTAACATACACTGAAATGATGTAAACAAATAAAATTTAATAAAACAATCATCAAATAATTTATTTTTCATTTTAAAATATCTCATCCCTTAAGCAATTAATCAATTAATCCAAAATATAAATTTGACAATATTGTAATAATAAAATAAAATAAAGCATGACTCCTTTGATTCATTTATGTATTTAAATCTATTACCCATTTATAGCATGTTTGTTAATAGTTATAAACATAGCTGATTAACAGAGTATTTCAAATCGATAAAAAGCTATAATAAAAAACATTTCTAGATGATTTTACGCTTTTATCTTAAAAAATATATCACTTTAAAGTAATGCATGCAAATATTTCTCACCTAGTATGACTTCTTAAATTAAAAGACTTCTTCTCCCCGTTAATAAGATACGACATATTATAGAGAGTAAAAATAAAATACATATCCGATGTGACTAGTCAAAATATTTCTTGATGTGAGCAAGAAAATGAAACATGAAATGCATTAGCTACTTGACGTCAAATAAAGTGTCAGGCGTGTCACTTCAGATTAGCAAGGATCGATGACTCAGTTAACAAATCTGAACATCTTCTATTTTAAAAAATTGATGCAAAATTATGCTACTCAGGTATTCAGTACATTTTTTGATTGTGTTTATTTCCATCATTTTGATCTCAGCAACATGAATTATCGTGTTTTTTTTTTTTTTTAATTGTGGCTGTTTGAAATTATCGCTCCCGAAGTTTTATTAATTCTCTGCATTTAATATGGCTATTTTATGAAATTTTGAATTCCGTCACAGTTTGTTAGGGACTTTCGGTGTGTGTTATGCTAATGGTGAATTAAGAAAGTAAATTGCATGGAATAAAAAAGAAGTTGAGAATATTTATCAAAATATAAGATGATTTTTAGTTCTTGAAACAAACTTTTAAAAAAGCAATAAAAGTATTTCTACTATGAACTATGAACTATTATTTTTAACTATGAACAGTCCCAAAAAGACAAACAGAAAATTTGTCAAATATATTGAAAAACTTATATTATATTAAACTGCTTTCTGCTTTTTGTAACAGATTATAAAGTATTAACATGGTAGTTACACGTATAATCATTGATATTATGATTATATACACAGTTAAAATTGTCATATTTTTTCCCCAAAACTTGCATCCAAGTTTTTGCCTAACCAATATTATTTTAAACTTTTATCATAACATGTTATATACTATAGTATATGTGCTTGCTGGCCGAATGACTAGAGCTCGGTGCCACAGGTTTTGGGTTCGAAACACACTTTAAACTTTATTCCCTGTCGAATAGAACTCTAGAGCGTTGGGCGTCCGATTGACAATCCTACCAAGTATTGTAAAAGAAAACTTCTTGAAAATCTCGAAACCTTGCAGCAGGCAGACCATGCGGCTATTGGACCAATTCTATGATGTTATATATATACATATATGTGTGTGTGTGTGTGTAAGTGTGTTGTATTTTTTGCAGTATTTTAATAAACGTAATTGTTCACACTTGAGATTCAACGGAAAAATAAAAGTTACTGTAAAAAATTAAGTTGTTTTTTGCCACTAAACAAGGTTGCTTTCTGTATATAGAGAGGCGAGTAAAATTTGTCTGTATATTAAGGATATTATTGCTGGCCGAACACAGTTTTACAGTAGCAAAATATAAGCGCAATAACTGTTAACAATGAGATTCCTGAAAATATGTTTTTATATTTTTGATGAATAAAGACTTTGGAATATTTAGTATCTGCTTCTTATTTCTTTTGCTTCATGATAAAAATTGACTTTAATAATCAAACTGAAACAACTAGAATAAACACTAGTTAGTTAAACTTCAGCTACTAGTTAACATTCTTAAAAAATAGTTGTCTTTTAATTGCTGAAAAAATTACTCTAATTTGAATTTTCATGAAATGCGCCAAATTTTCATACCAAAAAAAAGAATATATTTTCTTAATTTTGAAAATTTATTTTCAAACTAATATATATATACGAAGAAATAGGAAACAATTATTTTTTTTTATTTCAAATGATTTTGATCAGCCGTAAAAGTAAATTACATTAATTAATGTTTCCAGTAAAACATTTAAAGAAAACTCTAAATTACTTAATATTTTTGATAAATTAAGGATGGATTAAACTTTTCTCAGAAAGTAAATTTTTAATGTAATGACTGTACTAAATTTGTACAACTTTTTTAAATACAATCTCAAAAGTTCAAAGCCAACAAAAAAATTAAAAAAGCAGTATATGATACTTAATTAAACTTTATTTAAAACTTTAAATAAAAGAATTTGAACAATTAAAGTGAAGATTAAACAGATGCACCTAAACATTATTAAATTTTTGCAAACATGAAAAAAGAGCAAAGAAACTTTAGTGAACCAAGATTTTCCAATGAAAATTGAATTTAATTTCTTTTCAAACTCCCACGCAAATATTTTTTCCTAGAAAATTTTTAAAGAGAAAAAATTAAATTAATTGAGAACTGTTGATAACGAAAATTAAAGAATTGATCACAAAACTTCGCTGAAAGGAGATTAAAACCCAAATATATCAGGATTAAAATGTCTACACATAAATTGAAAATGAAAGAACTTGTAAACTTTTTATATAAGCCTTATTTTTCAAAAGGCGTGGTCTGCCACCACCACAAAATAAAGTTTGTCTTCTACACGCAAGAAAACGGGGTAATGCGCAGTTTAGAATAATTGGAAAACAACATCTCAAAAAACATTTAACTGAAGATTTAAGTATAAAGTGGAGAGAGAAAAAACTAGACAATTTATGTTGTATTTAATTAATATTTATTAAGTTTGGAAGCAAATAAAAACATCTTCTTCGCTGCATAGAAGTCTTCTTATTGAATTAGAGTTACAGTAAGCTACTTAGTGGTAATTAGTTTCGTGAGACGCTAGGTTTCTTTTATAAAAAAATCCAATTTTTCTACCTGAATTTCTTTTATGTTCTTTAAATAAAATTTAATATTAAGTATATGTGGATTAAATATTTTCTGAGCTTGTAAAAAAACACGGATATTTCTTTGTTCATTAATTATGCTTTATAAACATTTTGATAAAAGTATTCGTTCATATTTTCTTGTTAAAAATGAAACTGCTTGTCCTCATGACGAACTTCTGTACGATGAAGAATATGATAACGAAAATAATTATCTAATTGCTATAGTTTCATTTGTCGCTCTACGATTATTTTATGCACACTTTGATTAATTACAACGAGACATACAATTTAACGTGGATTCCGAACCACAAACAAACATCCATTCCACTGCCAGGATGGATAGAAACAAAACATAAAAGCAATAATTGTTAACAATATTATTCGTGAAAATATGTCTTTCAGATACTTTTTCTGAATAAAGACATTGGAATATTTAGCCTCTGCTTTTTTTTTTTTTTTCATTTTGATGAAAGTTGACTTTTATAATCTAACTTAAGCATTGCAAGAATAAAAACATGAATAAAATTAGTTGGTTGAACTACAGCTACTAATAACTATATTTTTTGAAATATAGAAATGTTGTCTTTTAATTGCTGAAAAAAAATTACTTTAATTTAAATTTTTAAAAAATGCGCCAAATTTCCATACTAAAGAATGGATATATTTTCTTCATTTTGAAAAGATATTTTCCAAACTAATAAATATATAAAGAAATAGAAAATAATTGTGAATATATTACATTTTTATTTCAAATGATTTCTTTAACTGTAAAAACAAATTACATTAATTAATGTTTCCGATAAAAAAATGTAAAGAAAAGTTTACATTACTTATTCTTTTGATTAATTAAAGAAGGATTAAACTATTTTTTCAGAAAATAAATTTTAAATACAATACTTGTATTAAATTTTTAAAATAATTTTAAAAGTAATATCTAAAAAGGTTCAAAAGAAACAAAAAAGATTAAAAAAGTATTAAATAATAATTAAACTTTTAAAACTTTAAATAAAAGAATTTGAACAATAAAAGTGAAGATTTAACTTATGCACCTAAACATTATTAAATTTTGAAAACATGAAATAAAAAAAAAAAAAAAGGAAGAAACTTTAACGAACCAAGATTTTCCAATGAAAAGTCGAATTTAATTTCTTTCATACTCCCACGCGAATATTTTTCCCTGGAAAATTTTTAATGATAAAAAAATAAATAAAAGTAAATGAGAACTGTTGATAACGAAAAAATAAAATATTTTAAATAAAAATTTTGCTTTTCAAAAGTCTAGAAGTGAAAGGAGATTAAAACTACAAATATAACAGGATTAAAATGTCTCCTCGTAAATTGAAAATGAAAGAACTTGTGAACTTTTATATAAGCCTTATTTTCAAAAGGCGTGGTTTACCACCACCACAAATAAAGTTTGTCTGTTAGCGCACAAGAAAATGGGGTAATGTGCAGTTTAGAATAATTGGAAAACAACACCTCAAAAAACATTTAACTGAAGATTTAAGTATAAAGTGGAGAGAGAAAAAAAAACTAGACAATTTATGTTATATTTAATTAATATGTACTAAGTTTGAAATAAATAAAAAAACCTCTTCTTCGCTGCATAGAAGTCTTCTTATTGAATTAGAGTTACAGTAAGCTGCTTAGTGGTAATTACTTTCGTGAGGTGCTGGGTTTCTTTTTAAAAAAATTCAATTTTTCTACCTAATTTTTTTTGTGTTCTTTAAATAAAATTTAATATTAAGTATATGTGGATTAAATATTTTCTGAGCATGTAAAAAAAAAAGCGGAAATTTCTTCGTTTATTAATTATGCTTTATAATTTTTTTGCCAAAAGGATTCATTCTTGTTTTCGTTTTAAAAATGAAACGACTTGTCTGCATAGAGAGAACTTCTGTACGAAGATGAATATGAAAACAAAAATAATGACCTAATAACAGTAGTTTTGGTTTGATTTGTCACTCTACGGTCATTTTGTGCAAACTTTGAGTTTAAACTGGCATCTACAGTTTAACGTGAATTCCGAACCTCTAACAAACATCCACAACACCGCCAGGAATTAAATTGTGGCATGTGGTACCAAAAAAGACGAGAGCACTGGCCAATTGGCAATCTGGCCGCCTGATAGCAATACACTTTGTTTGTAAAGACAGAATTTAAGACTCACTAATGTGTTCTTTCCCTCCTTTAATAATTGTCAATAAAAGCTGCAATATTGAATGATATAATTAATAATGCATGGCTAATAAAAAATATAATTATTCAATAATAACTAATAAAAAAAACTATTGAAACTATGAATTCTATATAACTAATGAATAAATGTAATATTGTATTTATTAGCAGATAAAATTTGAAAAAAAAAAATGAATAAAGAAAATTTAAGTTCATTTGAATAATGAAAATTCGTTTATTCGAATTTATAGTCTATTCATTGTATAGTCCGAAAAACAGAATTGTAAATCGTAACAGATAGTAAATATATTAAAGAGTGTACTTGTTTCTTGGGTTAAAAAGTATTAACACAAACTAATTTTTTAATCACTCTCTTGATTTGAAGATAAAAAAAATTACAAATGTATTAGTATAATACTTTACTAAATATGGTAAGGATTATTCCAAAACTGTCTTCCAGATGCATTTTTTACTTTAAGTAAGGAATATTTATTCTTCCTTCAATTTTTGTGTTTCGAAAACTGAAAATCAGTAATTTAATTACTTTATGCTAAATCCGTCATTTTGCCTCATCTTCATAATATAATAGAATGAGGAATTTCATAGCATCTAAATTAGAAATAAGCTAATAATCTGTGAAAATCCACGGTGAATTTTGAATGCATACTATTCAGTGCTTTCAAGTATAAATTTTCACACAGTCGTATTAGTCTATTTTTCAGAAAAAGTCAGAAAATTTATAATTATTTCTCTAGGAATAATAGTAATGCATGTCAAATATATATAGTCAAAAATTCATTTAAATACACCTTGAGGTTTTGAGTTATAATATTTTTAATTCTGACATTATTTTTCGTTTATTCTATATAATAAGCTTGAAAAATAACAGATTCGTCAAAATAATATTTTTTAAGGGGCAAAAACATGCCACAACGGAACTCTGACTCGAAATCTAGCGGTAGCGTAAACATCTAGTGTGTAAGAGTGATCTAGTTCGAATTTACTGGTATCAATCCTTCCAACTACCCCCTTTCAAATACGTAACATACTCAATGCAGATGTGACGTGTAAAGTATATCGCGTCGACATTGAGATGGTCTGGTTGAAATCATCCTAAACACGCAAATACGGCAAATACTAATAAAACTTTTCCGGAAAGAAATTAAATATTCTCATCCAAAGTCTGTAAACCCTTTTATATATCGATGTACCATAATAAAAAAGGTGTATTAATACATCAGTATAATTTGGGTTGAAGAGCCGTACAAGGAGCACGTTATGAACTCGATCATTTTGCGACACACATATTGGAATAGTCTTTCTGCGCATTAGAAATATTTTAGTTTAATGATTAAATAGTAATGATTGTAAAAGTGTCTTTATTCTTCGTTAAGGAGCATTAGGCGACTAAATAATTGCCACACCAACTGAAAAACTTCCAACCATAATTTATATTTTATAATATTCATATGAAATATTTATTCATTTGATGATCATATAACATTTGTGTTTTTTTAAATATCATTAATAAAATAATTCAATGCAAATGAACAAAATTGTTATTAAACTTATATAATAAGAAAAGAAAGGTTAGAAAGAGAGACGTATTTCCCTTATTGAAGGCAATTAGTCAACTAAATGCTAGGCTGTCTATATAAGTATGTGGCTAACGCGAAGTATCAATAGAAACCAAAAAAGTATTTTATTATCGGATGGGAAAAACCTTTAAACAAATTTTATTCCATTCTATATGTTAGTATTTTATTTAAAAGTCATAGAAATAAAATATCTTTTGATTTTTTCACCATGAAAAAAAGTGAATTTTTGTCGTCACAAAACATTACTTTTTGGAAGGCCATAAATGAAAAAGAAGTTAAAAAGAAAAATCCCATAAAAATTATACGGAATCTTCTCCATTAAATTTGATGGTTAAATTTTTATGGTGGAGTGGGGCGCAGAAGCATTAGTGATGAACTGTGTGCAGAACATCCAAATAAGGTAATAACACCAGAAATTATTGAAAAAATTCATGATATGGTTTTTGTATAACCCAAAGTTTAAAGCGCCTCAGACAGCGGAGGCCGTACGTATCTCAATAGAATGGGTGGGCAATATTTTTGCATGAACATTTCAATATGAAAAGACTATGTGCACAATGAATGTGAGTCCGCTTATAATTGATCAGCTCATAAAGTATTTGGGCTTCACAGCGTTATTTGGAATAGTTCTAGTGTGTAAAAGGCTGAATTTCTTCTTCGTCGGTACAATTGATGACACAGGGATTCACCACTATATACTCCTGAATTGTTAGAAATCAAGACAATGACTTCTAGCCGGTGAAAGCAACTGAGAATACTACCGTAAAGATCATGGCAAACTGCTTTTTAAGTTTACATAAGTTATAATAATGATAGATTACCTAGAAAAGTTAAGATTAACATGAATAAATGTTTTAATTTTCGACCAATTCGATGAGTAAATGAAGAAAAAAAAAAGGTATCATTTAGAGAAGAAAAAAGTCCTGTTTCATCAAAAGAATACGAAGATCCAACAAATCGATGGCAAAATCGAATGAACTAAAATGTGAATTGCTGAACCTAGCTTATTCAGAACATTTGCACCCTTGCAACTAATTTCCTACCATATTTAGAAAGATGGCGCAAGTAATGGTTTCCATACAAATGAAGAGTTTAAAGGGAAATTGATGAGTATTTTGGCTGTTTACAAAAAAACGGTAATATTTTAAGAGAGTAAAAATGTTGCTGTTGGAATCGTTGTATCAAATTAAAAGAGAATACTATACAATTCCACATTCCTATACGTTCATTATTTTAGGTGCTTTATTAATTTTTTTCATTTGTTTTTGTTTCAGTTTCTATTAACTGCAAAATATTTTTCCCAACATTCCTTCCATACAAAAATTTCAGTCAAATCTGCTGGAAATTTCAATAATTCGTTAAAACGTCTTGAAAAGCTTTAAACGTTCTTGAATAAAAGCAGTAAATAAGCCGTGCGTCAAGCTCGAGAGGACAGAGAGATTTTCTTCAAGACATTTACCAAAATTCAAAACCCGTTGTATAAACTAAAATGAAAAAAATGATGCACGTTCATTATTTACGGTATTTTATTATTATGTCTGGTGTATGTTTTTAGTATTTTTGCTGTTAAAATTTTCCCAGCATCAGATTTTTTTTTTTGTTAACGATGCAACAAAGCGTCAATATAAATGCATTATACTATTGATGCATCATTTTATTGGTTTATCAAAGCTTGAATCTATATTGTGAATTTTCATAGAAAGTTTCTATTCAAAATCGGACATTTGCCAAAGGTCTTTATAACATTTCAGCAAAGCATCGCTGTCGTCCAGCTACATCAAATCTATTTTCTATTTTTCTTCACCTTCCACTTTATCTTTCTTTCTATTCCCCCTTCAAAATCCTATGGCGAAATCGTTTCACTATTTGTTGAAGTATAAAAAGTTCACTCAATGGAAAATGTTCAATTTGCTATAATTGTCTACATCGATCACAAACAACATGAAATTCTAGTATCCGGCAGAAAAGAGAAAATGAAAAAGGTATGGACTCTCATAACTCCTCACATAAATATTCTCAGCTAAAATAGTATGTATTAAGTGTTCACTTTAAATAAGTTTTTAGAGATGAAATTAATAAATGAGAAATTAAGAGAATACATTAATAAAATGGTAACATATGCTTAAATTATCCTTAAGAAGCTACACGTAATTTGTATTTATGAATTACCTTCAAACAGAGTTTCATCTTAAATCTAGAATTAATAAAAGTACATCTGTGACATAGATGGATCTCTATGTCAAAAAACAATACAGTAAATATTAAAGAATATGAAATATTGTTATATCAACTGCAATTAATTGTTAATATTGTACTAATCAAATCTATGCACAATTAATGAAAAAGAAATTTATATAATTGTATGTATTTTTGTTGTGTTAAACATACGTTTTTCTCAAAAAAGCCTACATAGCTTAGCTGCAGCAGAAAGCTTTAGTATGACGTAACACTTTAAAAAATGATATAGTGATTCTTATATTAATATCTTACTTGGTGCTTTCAGTAAAAAGATTTTATTTAAAAAAACTAATTTATTTTTTATAATATATATATTTAAAATTTTATTTGACTTACGGAATTTTAAAGAAAAATATATATAATTATACACAAAAACTACGATAAAATCTAGTTAATTATACACAAACGTTTTAACTCATGAATCAATCTATTCTTTGGAAATTGAAATGACTTCGTTTCTAGAAATCTCTTCAAACAGAATTTAATTTCATTTCTCCCGAATGGCTCTCAATCATAGCTGGAAGTCACACAGTGAGCTATCGAGCTACAGAGACAATCCAGTAATTGCTGAAGACACCTCAGATGAGTTACCCATCCCTAATGGCTAATGGCGTGCATCTCACGAATATGCAAACCGTGCAATGGTACCAAACAAGGTGTCGAAGGCGGGCTGCTTTGTCACCGTACTCAATGTCTGGCGAAACAAAGGCCAATGAGATGCAGCAACCTTATTAGAGGAACTCTCAAGGGAAGTGCCATTAGTTGTTGAAGGTAACAAACAATTCCCTTCTCTCCGTCAAGGCTGGCAAATTGACTTTGAACAGTTGAGGAGCCAAGATGAAAATCATATAACTGTATTTTTTTTTAAGATTTATTTAGAGTGAGTTGTTGTCTGCTTATGAATAATGCAAATAGTAAGAAATACAGCTTGACTCATAATTTTATAGAAGTTTTGAAAACTTATGCTAATATTTATAGAAGTATGCGTAAGAAGTAATAACAAAGATTAATTTGCATTAATCTTAATAGAAAAAAATTACAATGAACATCAAAAATATTTTATAATATTTTTATGATTGATTATTATAAAAATTTCTAAATGACAAATTAAATTTTTTAAGTTAATAAATTATAAAAATTTAAATTATAAATCAAAGTTGTTTAAAAACAATTTCATCATTTTTATAAAAAGTATAAATTGTTTTTTTTTTAATAAATTGACCTACATATCTTAGTGCCGAAATGCAAAACTTAGGTGTTATAATTTTAGCTCTACAACACTAACATATACACATGCAATTAAATTTTATTATTATATATTGTGTACTACATTAATTATTTGATATTCCTAAAGAAATATGAAGACAATTTCGGTTTCCAAAGAAATTAATATTATAATACGTCTTTAAGTTATTCTTAAATATTTTTAGTTTAGTTTTTTAAAGTTGCCAGCAAATTGATATATATGACATATATATATGATCACAACTGCGTATATGACTTTTTTTCACTTAACAAATGTTGCTTTCATCTATCTTTCGATTAACTTCTATCATTTAAAGTATTCCAAGACAGTTAAAGATTATTAAAGACAATTATATAAAAAATACATAAATATTTCTATGCTAAATTTTAAAAGTGTCTTAAATTACATTTTTCAAAAATATTTTATAGTTTTAAAAATGATTACAAAAATTATCATGTGTATTTAAATAAATATTTTTGAATGTATCCCAACAATATTTTTAATTAAATATTTTGAAATAAAATCCCCACAAACAAGGGGGGGGGGAAATGTACTAGATGTAGGAGAGCAATTCAAATTTCATTCATATAATAAAAGAGGGGAGGGGTTGCAGTGCCACTATGGATATGAAATTAATTTTCTTTTAAATACACGATGTAGACTTGGAGAGCCTTACTTATTTTCCGAATTATGCATAGTGAGCCAGATTTGAGTGAAGAATACCTTTAAGTAGATAAAAAAGCTTTAGACAGCTGAGTTTGAATGATGCCCCGTTATAGAGCAATGAGAATCCTAATTTTCCTTTTTACGTTTTTTTTTCTGCAGAAAGACTTAGAAGAGATGTATCCATCGTTCAGGATTATAGACAGCAGCAGCCACTGGAAGGTATTGACTCAAGAAGTTCAGAATTCTGCAGCACACAGGTTACTACTGTCAGGGACGACCCCGTATTAGCAGCATGGAATGAGTTTAAATGATCCTACTCTATCTGTAGCAACAGCTGAAGCTCCTTTTTGTCAACAAATATTGTGCAACAAATTCAGCTTCATTCACAGTCAGAACAGATCGTTGCTAATCTGATTGACAAAGTGCCACATACGACATCTGTACAGCACGATGCATGCATGTTGAATGTTTTTCATTAAACATCGTTGAGACTACAGCTTTTATTAATGCACCACCGTTCGAAATTGCATTTCTCCAGCATGCTTTAATCAGTGTTCTTGAAATTTTAATCAAACAAATATGGTACCTAAACAAATGCTTTACTTAAATTTAATTACACTAAAATAACTTCTTTGTGTTTGAATTTCTTTTCCATCGGTGTACTTTAGCATTGTTCTTTTGTTCAACATAATAAGTTCATACTGAGATTTTAATTCAAATTCTTAAGCAATGAAACATCTGTGATTGGGACAATGAAGTGTGTCTATATTCAGGATGCTGGACTGTGACACCCTTGCTATGTGCAGCAGAGCATTATTCTGTTAGAAGGTGCATTTTAGGAGAATTGACTGGAAAGGCAACAAATGGGTCTGTAAGATGTTAAGAGTGTACAAAAAGGATGTTATAGTGCCTATGATTTTTATGTAAGGAATATTGTATCGTATACAATGGTACCTACAAACGTCACACCAGGTGTGAGCAAAAGTGTCGGCCCAAATAGTGGGAACATAAAGTGTTCATCACAGGATTCCAAATATGCACACGCTTATCATAAGACCTCCTAGAAACTCGATTATTGGTAGTCCGAAGACATCCTAAACTAGAATGTTATGTCCTTAAATTTTCTATCGTACACTGGTTTCAAACATCCTTATAGCATTGTCAGAACAACTACGGTGAGGGTTTGGTTTCGTTTGTCACTGTACGGTCAACTTGCGCACACTTTGGGAAAATTAGAACGGGACCTATAGATTAATGTGGATTCTGAACTACTCCCAAACATCCTTCCGCCAGGTTTAGAACATGAAGTATCACCGACAAGAGCGCTAGCCAATTTGCCATCAAACCACAAACGGTGGTGGAAGCTCGCCGATTACTATATGAATTTTCTTGATAAATGTTGGTATACTTTTGAACTACAACACAATTAATCAAATTGTAATTCTTTTTGCATTTTGTTAATCCTGCATGACATTAAAGACATATTTTAAACTCTGAGTTCAGGATTCTCATTTAATATTTTAGAAAGTTGTTGGGCGTTTATTGAATTTCTTTGGGGGCGTTAGCTGCAACGCATTTCCATCTAGACGTTAGGAACATGGCAGTAAAGTTCAATATGATAGATAAATACGACAATGGTTAAAAAACAAAACCGAAGATGTAAAAATATATAGAACGTTAAAAATAAAATATTGGTATTAATATTTTTATTATTATTTCCGTATATTGTAAAATTTTAATAAAAGAATTTTGAAGTAATTGTACAAATAGTTAATAGAAATAGTAATAGAAAAAAAGGCATACTCAATGTTCAGAGAGAAATCACTAAAATTTAATTATTTGAGAAAAATATTAAATGAAGTTCTGGATCTTTGTGATTTTTTTTTTGATTTTGAATATCAAAATCGGTAAATCTTTTTAGAAGTTTATTAAGATTATTAGAGATACTACTATGAAAAGTTGTTGCAAGTTTGTGAATAATAATTTTTAATTTTATTTTATAGGCCCTGAAAACGAAACTTATAATTAATATCGTTTTATATAGTACCTATTCGTTTTGTAAATTGGAAAGAAGCAGACATGTAAGTACTAATATTAACTAACTATATTCTTAACAGCGTAATTAAATTACACTGTAAATTTGTGTAGTTAACTTTTCTTAGTATATTATTTTTAAATTTACATAGTTTCCAATGAAAATTTCACAGTGTTATATTCCTTCTCTAATATGCTTTGATTCTTTTAAATCATTGTTTACAAATATTCTTAAGTGAAATAGTTTAAAAACTCGTGCATGAAACTATTGAATTCACCTAATCATATAATCAATAAAAGTTTCTTCCATTATCTGCATATAATTTTGGAACAAATCCAAATTTAATAAAAAAGAAGATAAAAGTACCTTTTCTTTAAGGTAATTGATTTATCCATTGAATGCTAACATTTCAATATTTTTATTGTTATTTAACCCTAGTAACCGGAATTTTATTTAATAATAACTAAATTAATACTCAGTTACTATTACCGTATTGTAATGTTGCATTTTAAATTATATGATTAATTATATGATGTGAAACTTTTCTCTTATTAAATAAGTTATATTTATTAGCCTTTTAATTTAATGTCTATGAGGTCTCATAGTTTAAAAATGTAAATTGTTCTTTTTATCGACCTATTATTTAAAACTTAAATAATAACTTTATTAGAAGTTAAATGCTTGAATATACATATTTTTTTCAATTGGGGAGGAATTAGAAAAATTGTATTAGATCAATTTTTTTTTTTTTTTCAATATAATGCACAATATTTTTTTTTTCATTTACCACAAAATCAATATTCTTCATTATTGAAAATTCTAGAACTACAATTTTCACATTATAATTAGCAATAATTGTTCTTCTAACAAAACATTTCATTTTTATTACAAATGTATTTTATTTAAATGTATTATAATCAAAATTTTTGCCAGAATTGAAAAACATACAATTTTTAGAAAAGTAAGCATCATCTTGAAAAACATATTGATAATTCGTTAACACATGCATGGGCATTAAAGGATTTATTTTATACATGGGATTTGCATAACTAAATTGCTTCGAAAGCTCTAGAAAGTTTAGAAAAACTACAAAGGATTCAGCAACTTGCTTTTTATATCCTTTATGATAAAGTTAACTGTAAGTAATTATTCTGTAAACTTCATAAATGCCTGAAATAAACTTTTCACACTGCAAATAACTTTACTTTTACCAACATTTTCTTCGCGACACAAATTGTACTCTATTCCTATTAAAAAATTATTCTTATATAAAAAATTGTATTATGTTTAAAACTGATATTATTCTATTATTTGTTGCAAATAATTTAGCTTCATAAGAAAACTTTTTGTGCAGAAATCATTTTCCTGATAAGCTAGAATACTAAATCAGTATTTACGATATTTATTCCTTTATTAAGGTTACAGATTAATAAGAAATTAATTAATAAAAACAGAGAAAACAGGCTTTTTACGTAATAGCAAAAACCTATGTGTAGGGTACAAAGCTAAAAATTCACCTTACATCAATTTCTGAGATGAAAGAAAGAAAATAAAGAAAATTTAGCTTAAAAATTCTTGCTAATCTTGCTTGCAATCATAAAATTGTGAGACTAAATGAGGGATCTCGTTATACAACAAAAACATGTTTAATTAGTAAGATGTCTAATCACGTAACACACTAAAAAGAAAAAAAAACTATTTTTCGGTTTTAAATGGCTTTTATAAACAAAGAAGAGCTCCTCTAAACTTCCGCATTTCCGTCGCTAAAGCGGAAGCGGATTTAATTAACAGTTTTTCGCTTCCCAAGAACTCTTAATGAATGCTCGTGCTTCACTTGTTATGACTTCCATTTCATTGAAATGGCGTGGCTGTTAAAACATGGAAGTTTTTAAAAACCTTTACATTAATGTATTGAATTAGTTATTGTTGTGTGGTATGTCTTACAGTTAAGCAATGACAGAAATTTTCATATATATGTCATTAATTATATTAGAGTATCAGTAGTTTAATTGAAGTAGTAAAAATTACTTTTTGTAGTTTAAAAAATAACTATCAAATTTTTAAAATTCTGCCTTTTCATATTTTCTATTATTTGCATTTATTAAAGAAATTTTCTTTTAATTAAGTATACAATTTCGAAATATTATTTAAAAATACAGTATAGAATGTTGGGTATCTAAGCATAATAAATTGCTGCTTTATAACTATTATACAAAATTGGGAGACTAAATGTGGGATCTCTTTGTACAACCAACAAAAACGTGTTTAATTAGTAAGATATTGTTAGATTTTGTAAACTTTACAACGCAACGCTGTGTGGCGCTGTTAGTATTATAAAAACTGATTTTCCACCTGAACTCGCAGTTGAACTCTTATTAATTGTAAATAACTGTATGTAAATAAATGAAATTTCATTAAATTTCTGAATTGATTATTAAAGACTTCTTTTACCAGAAAGGTATGGCTAATGAAACAAATTAAATCACCAAACGAAAGAAACCAAGATAGTCGCAGCTGTTATATATAGCAATATTTATTAGACAAACTTATTAGGCATCTGTCGATGTCTAATTAGTCTGCCTAATAACACACTATTCGGTGCGTTAAAAAAACTACTTTTCTGTATTAAATGGCTTTTATAAACAAAGAACAGCTCCTCTATCCTTCCGCATTTCCGTCGCTAAAGCGGAAGCGGCTTTTAATGAACAGTTTTTCGCTTACCAAGAACTCTTAATGATGGCTTGTGCTTCATTTATTTTGACTTCCATTCCACTGAAATGGCGTGGCTGTTAAAACATGGAAGTTTTTAAAAACCTTTACTTTAATGCATTGAATTATATATTATTGCGTAGTATATCTTATTTTTACAGTTCTAGCAATGACTACAATTTTCATGTATATTTCATTATTTTATATTAGAATGTCAGTATTTTCATTAAAGTAGTATAAATTATGTTATTTATAAAATTCTGCCTTTTGATATTTTAATATAAAATAATTAAATATAAAATTTCAAAATTTTATTTAAAAATACAGTATGGGATGTTTGACATCTATATGTAATACATTGTTGCTTTATAACTATTTATTATTTAACTATTTATCATTACTTTTTGTTTTCTTGTACAGCACTTTCTCTAAATTTAATAATTGTATATATCAAAACATTAAACTGATTAAGACAAAAAAAACAAATATTGGACATGAAATATTAATTTAGCTACACAGATCGAAAATATTAAAAATCTTATTCTAAATCATCTTATATATTAAAAATGTTGTTAGATGAGACCTCTACATTTGTGAAAAGTAAAGAAACGTTATATTTGAATTTTAAAAACCTTCGACATTATCGCTACCAGCGACATTATCGTTTCATTTGTGATAATGTTGCTGAAGGTTACAAATTGTAATTATTTTTTTATTATTCTTTTTCTTTAATTCTGTATTTTTTTTAACATACACTGAAATAATATAAACAATTATAATTTAATAAACCAAACAACAACTAATTTGTTTTTCATTTTAAAACGTCCATCCCTTAAGCAGTTATTCAAAATATAAATTTGGCAATCTTGTAATAAAATATAATAAAGCATGACTAATTTACTTAATTTATGTATTTGAATCTTCTCCCCATTTATAACAACTTTGCTAATAATTATAAACATAAATTATGAGAGTGATTCAAATCGATAAAAAACGTCGATAAAAAACGAATAAAAACGTCGATAAAAATTTATTTTATCTCTTAAAAATATATCACTTTTTAAAATAATATGAATTTCTTCCAATAAGGATATGAATTTCAACAGGGATATTTTTTAATAGGGATATGAATTTCTTCCATTAAAAGTGTATAACTGATTCCTTTGTTCATCTCAACAAGGAAATTGAGTAACAGCTGTTTAAGCATTATCGTTCTAGCACCCTTGCCATACCTACCGCATCTTTGCAAGAACCATGCCTATCTCTTCATTATTACCACAATGACCACATAACTTATAGTATCACTCATCACTGTTTCTACTGTATTAGCTAAATAGTTGCTCATGGTGTTCAGAATCCATATAAAACGTTTCTATAGTGAATTGGCATGTACAACAGTGCCAGAAACCTAAAAAAGAAAAAAATTGAAATTCCATGAAATTTTAAATTCAAAATGGTCTTACTTTTTAGACACAGTAGTAAACAAATAAAATTTAATAAAAACAAACAACAAATTATTTTTTTTCCATTTTAAAACTGTTCATCCCTTAAGCAGTTAATCAATTAATTAAAAATACAATCTTGGCAATTTTTGTCATAAAATAAAATAAATAATGACTCCTTTCCTTAATTCATGTATTCAAATCTTCTCGCCATTTATAACAACTTTGCTAATAGTTATAAACACAGTTGATTATCAAACTAATTTCAAATCAATAAAAAAAACAATAAAAAACTTTGCTTTTATTTTAAAAATATATCACTTTAAAAGTAATGCAAGCAAATATTTCTGACCTAGTTTGACTTCTTAAATTAAAAGACTTCTTCCCACCGTTAATAAAATACGACATATTATAGAGAGCAAAATAAAAAGAGTCTCCGATGTGACTAGTCAAAATATTTCTTGATGCGAGCAAGAAAATGAAACATGAAATGCATTAGCTACTTGACGTCAAATAAAGTGTCAGGCTTGTCACTTCAGATTAGCAAGGATCGATGACTCAGTTAACAAATCTGAACATCTTCTATTTTAAAAGAATTTGATGCAGAATTATGGTACTCAAGTATTCAGTAAATTTTTTTATTGCTTTTGTTTCATTTTGATCTCAGTAACATGAATTATCGTTTTTTTTTATTGAGGACTGTTTGATAAACCGGAAAGTGTTAAATTATCGCTCCTCGAAGTTTTATTAACTCTCTATATTTAATATGGATGTTTTATGAAATTTTGAAGTCCGTCACCATTTATTAGGGACTTTCGGTGTTTGTCATGTAAATGGTGAAATAAAAATTCAATTACATGGAAATTAAAAAATATGGGTGAAGATACTCATAAAATTTAAGGTGATTTTTAATTCTTGTAACAAACTTTAAAAAATAATAATGTATTTTTGTACAACAATGAACAGCAACAGAAGACAAACAGGAAACTTGTCAAATAAATTGAAAAACTTTTATTAATTTCTTTTTTTTTGTAAGTATTCATTTTTAATGTTTTTTTGTCAACAGCTTCGAAAGTGTATCATGGTAGTTATGCATATAATCATTTACACTATGATTAAGACCCAAACTACACAGTTAAAATTGCCATATTTTTTTTCCTAAACACTAGCATCCAAGTTTTGACATGACCAATCTTTTTTTTTTTAATTATATATATATATATATATATACATTACATTTTTAAAAGGTTCTTACAGTATTTTCATAAGCGTAATCGTTCCCAATTTATATTCTTTATGAGTAGGTTATCTCTATTTTTAAAGGCAAATTCAAGTCTGTAATTCAGACCTTCTTCAACTTCGATTGAATAAATTTGCATTTCATACTCATTTTAAATTAAGTCAACATGTTATTTTATAATAGATTTTAGTATGCGAGAAATGGATTCAGTGTGCGACTATATCAACTCTATTTTCTAAATTACTTCCTTTTAAGACATTCTATGAAACTCTATTATTTTCTGTATATTTAGTAAAACAAATCCCAAAATATTCAAGAGGCACAATAAAAGTTACTATAAAAAATAATTTGTTTCTTTGCCACTAAAAAGGCCACTAGCTGTATAAAAAGTACGGGGAAAAATTGCCTGTTTATTAAGGATATTATTGCTTGCTGAACACAATTGTAAAGTAACAAAATATAAGGGTTATAACTGCTAACATCACAATTCATGAAATTGCGTTTCAGATAATTTTTTTCTGAATAAAGGCATTGGAAAATTTAACATCTGCATCTTATTTTTTTTTTCTTTTTTTTTTTCACTTTCTTAGTTTGTTGACTTTTATATTCAAGGTTAAGAATTGCAAGAATAAAACTAGAATAAAAACTAATTTTAAAACTAGTTAGTTAAATATCGGCTACTAATTAACATTTTTAAATAAAAATGTTGCCTGTTAATTGCTGAAAAAAAATATTACTTTAATTTAAATTTTTATGAAATGCAACAAATTTCCAAATCAAAAATTTAATACGTTTTCTTCATATTGAAAAGATATTTTCCAAACTAATAAATATATGAAGACATAGAAAATAATTGTGCATGTATTTTATTTTTATTTCAAATGATTGTGTATTGCCGTAGAAGTAAATTTCAATAATTAATGTTTCCAACAAAAAACATGTAAAGAAAAGTTTACATTACTTATTCTTTTTGATTAATTAAGGATGGATTAAACTTTTTCAGAGAATAAATTTTTAATGTAATGACTGTACTAGAATTTGTACAAATAATTTTAAGCAAAATCTCAAAAGTTCAAATCAAACAAAAAATAAAAAAAGTTTTATATAATACTTAATTAAACTTTTTAAACTTTAAATAAAAAGAATTTGAACAATTAAAATGAAGATTTAACTTTACGCACCTAAACATTATTAAATTTCTGAAAACATGAAACAAAAAACCAAAAAGGAAGAAACTTTATGAACCAAGATTTTCCAATGAAAAGTCAAATTTAATTTCTTTCATACTACCACGCGAATATTTTTCCCTGGAAAATTTTTAATGATCAAATAAATAAATAAAAGTAATTGAGAACTGTTGATAACGAAAAAAATAAAAGAATTGATCACAAAATTTTGCTTTTCCAAAAGTCTAGAAGTGAAAGGAGATTAAAACTCCAAGTATAACAGGATTAAAATGTATCCACGTAAATTGAAAAAAGAAAGAACTTGTGAACTTTTATATAAGCCTTATTTTCAAAAGGCGTGGTTTACCACCACCACAAAATAAAATTTGTCTGTTAGCGTACAACAAAACGGGGTAATGTGCAGTTTAGAATAATTGGAAAACAACACCTCAAAAAACATTTAACTGAAGATTTAAGTATAAAGTGGAGAGAAAAAAACTAGACAATTTATGTTATATTTAATTAATATTTAGTTTGAAGCAAATAAAAAACACCTTCTTCGCTGCATAGAAGTCTTCTTATTGAGTTAGAGTTACAGTAAGCTACTTGAGTGGTAATTACTTTCGTGAGACGCTAGGTTTCTTTTATAAAAAATTTCAATTTTCTACCTAACATTTTTTGCGTTCTTTATATAAAATTTAATATTAAGTATATGTGGATTAAATATTTTCTGAGCTTGTAAGAAAACAAGGAAATTTCTTCGTTTATTAATTATGCTTAATAAATTTTTCGACAGAAGTATTCATTCATGTTTTTCTCTTTAAAAGTGAAATCAGCATTGTCTGCATAGCGAGCTTTTTGTTCGCGAAGATAAATATGATAACGAAAATAATGACATTATAGCAATAGTTTAATTGGTCACTCTACTGTCATTTTGTGCACTCTTTGAGCTAGTAGACTGAGACCTACAGTTCAACGCGGATTCGAACCACTAACAAATATCCATTCCATCGCCAGGATTCAAACTGACGACTGTGGTACCAAAGACCAAATCTATAGTCAAGTGGTAATCAGGCCGCCTAATAACAATTGATTTTTCTTGTAGCGACGAATTTAAGGTTCGCCACTGTATTATTTTCCTCTTTTCATAATTTTTAATAAAGCCAGCATTATTGAATAAGATAATCAATAATTCAGTGTTAATAAAAATATAATTATTCAGTATGCAATTAATGAATAAATTTACTATTGTATTTATCAGCAGATTAAATTTAAAAAATGAATCAAAAGGAAATTTAATTTAATTTGAATGAAAAATTCGTTTATTCGAATTTATAGTCTATGCGTAGGATATTTAGAAAAAACATAGGATTGTAAATCGTAACAGATAATGAATATATTAATAAGTCAGTTTTGATTATGTAAAATGTAATAAGACAACGAATATTTTAATCACTTTCATTATTTGAAGATTAAGAAAGTTCACAAATGTATTAGAATAATTCCTTATAAAATGTGGTATGGAGTATTCGAAACTGTCCTACATATATATTTTTCACTTTAAGTAAGAAATACTTAATTTTCTTCAGTTGTAAGTGATTTCGAAAACTGGGAAAAAGATAATCCAGATTATTTTAAGCAAATTCCATCATTCTGCCTCATCTTCACAATGTTATTGAAAGAGAATATTCACAGCTTCTAAATTAGAAATACGAAAATATTCTATGAAAGTTCCACAGTGTATTTAATAGATATGATTTAGTTGCTGTAAGTATGAATTTTCCCTTATTCGTAAGTTTAAAATCAAAAACGGGAGGTAGGAAAATAATACATATTTCAATTATTGAAGTCAATTAATCAACTAAATACTGGGATGTCTTAATAAATCTGTGGCTTTATGCAAAGTATCAACAGAAACCAAAAACGTTTATTATTAGATGGAAAAACTTTTAAATAAATTTTACACCATTCAGTATGTTAGTACTGATTTAACAGCCATAGAAATCGAACATCTTTTGATTTTTTCACTATGAAAAAGGAATTTCTTGTCGTTGCGAAACATTACTTTTGAAAAGGCAAAAACGAAAAAGAAGCTGAAGAAAATTCCCATAAGCACTATGAGGAATCTTCTCCATCAATTTTAATGGCTAAATTTTTGTATGATGGAGTGGATGCAGAAGCATTAGTGATGAACTGTGCCCGGACCATCCAAATAAGATAATAATACCAGATATTATTGAAAAAATTGATAATATGGTTTTGTATGACCCAAAGCTAAAAGTGCCAGAGACAGCGGAGGCCTTACGTATCTCAATAGAATGGGTGGGCAGTAATTTGCATGAACATTTGAATATGAAAAGACTATGTGCACGATGGGTGCTAGTCAGCTCATAATTGATCAGCTCATAAAGTATTTGTGCTTCAAAGCATTATTTGGAATAGTTTTAGCGTAATAAAGCTGAAATTTATTTGTCGGTGCATCACAATTGATGAAATATGGATTTACCATTAAACTCCAGAATCGAGTCACCAAACAAAAAAAAATGTGCCTGTCTAGCCTGTGGAAGAGACTAAAGATGCCACCGTTAAGGTCACGGCAATTGTTTTAGGATTACATATAGTATACTAATGATAGATTACCTTGAAAAATGTAAAAAAAATAATACTAAATAAATGTTTTTATTTTGAACCGATTAGATGAAGAGTGAAATGAAAAAAATATGTGCTGTTTCATGAATATAATGCGAAGGATCACAAATCCATGAAAGCGATGGCAAAATTGAATGAAGTATATTACGAATCGCTGAACCTAGCATATTCAGAACATTTGATACCTGCAACTAACCTCTTAACAAATTAGAAAAAATGGCTCGCAAGTAAACGTTTTTCATACAAATAAAAAGAGTTTAAAAGAAATTGAAGGTTATTTTAGATGTTTACAGAAATAAATTATTTGAACGTTATAAAAATTTAAAACATCGTTGTATCAAGCTAAGAAGAGAATACTGTATACTTCCATGTTCCTAACCGTTCCTTATTTAAGGCATATTATTATTTTTCTGGTGTATGTTTTTTGTATTTTTCTGTTACCTCGGCGAAACTTTTCTCAAAATCAGATTTTTCATTTCTTGAGACGATGTAACAAACTAGCAATATAAACAATTTCTAAAATAAAACAAATCATTTAAAAAAAAAACGAATAACTCATTTCCTTTAAAAAAAAAAAAAAATGTTTTTCCCCCTAAGAATTATCAACTAAAAATAAAAACGTGTATTTTATTAATCAATCTATTATCGATTTATTATTTTAACGGAAAAGTACTTACGCGTTTACGAAATATAATCTGATCCCTGTATTTAGCTTTGAAAACTAAAAAATAAATTAGAAACTTTACAACTGAAAACTTTTGCATTAAAAATTATCGGAATAGTTATATATATAAAATCCACACACACATATATATATATATATTACACGAAAATATGTGGCATGCTTATAACATGTACGATAGGCTGAATAATAAAATATTTGTTTGAATAATAAAATACTGTGTTTTTTTTTTCAGGCCACATACTTATCAGAAACACGTACAATCACAGGTGCGCGCAAACAAGTCTTAACATATATGTTCTAAATCCCATGGATGCTATATTACACTTTAAAATTGAAGTTACAGCAACTAATTATTTGCCACAACTAAATATTTTATCAATTCGGGAATCTGCACTGTGCTTTTTCGTAAAAATATTTATCTTCAAAAAAAATCGGCCGTGTGCCAAATGTCTTGCATAACTTTTCAGCAAAGCATCGCTATCGTCTAGCTACATAAAAACTATTTTCTGTTTTTCCCCTTCCACTTTTATCTGTTCTATTCCCCTTCAAAATAGTATGGAGAAATCGTTTCACTATTGTTGAAGTATACAATATTCACACAACGTAAAATGTTCAATTTGCTATAATCGTCTACATCGATCATAAACAACATAAAATTCAAGTATCCGGCACAAAAGAGAAATGTAAAAGGTATCGACTCACATAAATCCTCATAATTTCCATAAAATCTTGTTATTCAAATGCCTTTTTTGTGAAATATGAATTAGATAATCATATAAGTGCTTATAAATGAAGTTTTTATTTTTAAACCTTTAATAAATTAATAAAAATTTTCCACTGCATGTTTAAATTATCTTTAAGAATCTAGATGTACTTTGTATTTATAAATTTTCTTCAAACAGTTTCATCTTACACCACATTGTTCTTTTCTTACAACTAGAATTAATGTAGTACCGCATCTTTGTCACAAAAAAAATACAATAATAGTTGTTAACATTAAATATTGCTATATCAACTATAACTAATTGTTAATATTGTACTAATTAAATCTAAGCACAATTAATAAAAAATATATAATTATATGTATATTTTATTCTAGTGTTAATATACGATACATTCTCCTCAAAAGGCTTATATAGCTTTGTTATTTAAAAGCTTTAGTATGAAGTACCTCTTTAAAAATGATATGATTCTTATATTAATAATTTACTTCAGTTTTTCAACAAAATAAATTTATTTCAAAAAAACCTCATTTTATTTTTATAATATATATATATATCTAAAATTCCATTTGACCTGCAAAAATTTAAACTACTTAAAAAAAGAGATATAATTATACATAAACGTTTTAACACATAAATCAATCTGTTGTATGGAAATTGAAATGACTTCGTTTCTATAAAATATTTTCTAGCAGAATTTAATTTCATTTCTCCCAAATGGCTGCACTCATAGCTGGAAGTCACACAGTGAGCTCTTCGAGTTCCTGAGACAATCCAGTAATTGCTGAAGACACCTCCAGATGAGTTTCTCCGTCCCTAATGGCTAATGACGTGCATCTCACGGATGTGCAACCGTCCAATGGTACCAAACAAGGTGTCGAACACCGGGCTCCTTTGTCACCGTACTTAATGTCTTGGCGAAAAACAAAGGCCAATGAGATGCAGCAACCTTATTAGAGGTAACTTCTCGAGGGAAGTGCCATTAGTTGAAGGTAACAAGCAATTCCCTCCTCTCCGTCAAGGCTGGCAAATTGACTTTGAATAGTTGAGGAGCCGGGATGAGAATGACATAACTGCATTTCTTTTAAGATTTATTGAGAGTGAGTTGTTGTTTGCTTATGAATAATACAAGTAATAGTAAGAAATACTACTTGGCTCAAATTTGCAGAGGTTTGAAAATTTGTGCTAACATTTATCGAAGTATGCATAATATCTTTGTAATTCTAATAACTGACATTGACGGTAAATGATAGAAAAAAGAAAAATTATAATAAGTATCAAAAAGATTTTATGATATTTTTATGATTGATTATGATATTTTATGATAGGTTATGATATTTTTATGATAGATTATTTTTTATGATATTTCTAAAGAAAAATTTTCATTTGTTTAAATTAATAAATTCTAGAAATTTAATTTTTAAATTAAATTTTTTAAAAAACTATTTTTATTATAAAAATATAAATTGTTTCTGATAGCCTGGTGTTTCTTGGATATTGTCCTACCTATTTTCGTGCCGAAATGCGAATCTGTAGTTTTTATAGTTCTTTGCTCTACAATACTAGCATATACATATGCAGTGAATATTTATTGTTATGTATTGTATACTACATTAATTACTTGATTCCTAAAGAAAGACAAAAGAAAACTTCGGTTTCCAAAGAAATTAATATTATAATATACCTTTAAGTTATTCTTAAATATTTTGAGTTTTTAAATACTTGAGTACAAAAATTTAAATGTAAAATTAATAAAAGTGGTTGCCTAACGATCTATATGACCGGTATATATATGATCATAATAATGTATATGACTTTTTCCCCTTAACGAATGTTGCTTTCAGTTTTCTCATATATTCATCTCTATCACTTAAAAAGTGTTCTAAGATAATTATATAAAAAATACAAAAATACGTCCATGCTAAATTTTAAAAATTGTTTTAAATTACATTTTGCAAATATTTTTCATATTTTTAAATATGATTATAAAAATTATCATGTATTTTTTCAAATAAATCTTTGAATTTACGCTTGCAGAAAATAAAATTCCAACAGATAAGTCGAAATCTGCTAGATGAAACAAATTTGGGATGCGCTTTTGTGTATCTGAAAAATGCCAATTAGAATTTCCTTCTAGACTAATAAGATGGAGGAGGGGTAGTTGCACTATTATGGATATGTAAATCATTTTATTTGATGCATACGCGAATATGAATTAAGTACATGAAGTAAATTTCATGAATATTATTTATCCATCTAATTAGGGGTTGTAAGCTAGTTTTGAGTACGTAGGCGAATATTACAAAAAGACTTAGCAAACATGTATCTTTAACTGCTCGGTATATACTAGATCTAAAACGACTTCAGGAAAAGGTCCACTTTCATGTTCATGGGAACACTTTATTTTTTATTTATAAGCATATTATATATACAGAATTGTGAGTTATTACAAATTATTATTTATAAAGAAAATGAAAATTAAAGATAAAATTTGATTCACATGTGCAGTTCACTCCAAGGACGGAGATTTTCAAAGAGTTCTACAACGAATCTAATGCATCCATTCTGCCAAACATCTTAAACATCATATGGCTTGATACACGAAACCACAAACGTCTCATTTTGTATTCTTAGGCCGCATCACTAACTTTACAGAAAAGAGAAAAATAACACTTCTGGTTGACTCACCGCAGAACTCTCTTCATCTACTTCTCCAAAAAAACCTCTCTTTAAGAAAATCCTCCAGCTTCCCTCAATTGGTTCTCACTCACTCAGCTGGAGGATATCAAGAACGCACAAATGGGATGCCATAGGGTCATGGATTTTCTGTAAGGGACTGAGTATCGTATATAATGGTACCTATAATCATAACACCAGGTATGGTAAAAGTGTCACTCAAATGATGGGAACATTTGAGTGTTCATAACATTACAAATATGTGGACGCTTATCAGCAGACGCCCAGCTGAAACCCTGCTAATTGGTGATTCGAAGGCATCCTAAACCAGAGCGAGATGTTCGTGAATTCTCTGTCGTATCTGGTTTCAAACATCTTTATAGCATTGTCAGAAACACCATGGGGGAGCACGAAAACTCGTGGATTACAATATGAATTTTGTTGATAATCATTGATATATTTTTGACAAACACAATAATCAAACATAAACTATTTTTGTATTTTTTGTTAATCATGCATGATGTTAAAAAAATTGCTTTAAACTCTGAATTCTAGATTTAACATTTAAAATTGTACAAAGCATTTAACTGAAACTTCATATGTTTGGCGTGAATCAAAGTTCTTTGGCCGCGCTGCCACATACTTCTATCTAGATGTTAGGAACGTGGTAGTGAAGTTTATTATGATAGAGAAATATGGCAAACTCAGAAAGCAAGAAGTAAAAACCAAAAGTATATAGAGAATTAAAAATTATTATTATTATTATTATATATATATATATATAAAGTTCAAATGAAGGAATTCTCAAGTAATTGTAAATTGCCAAAATCAATGTTTAGAGAGAACTCACTAAAATGTAATTACTTGAGAAGAATATTAAACGAAGTTCTTTTGTAATTTTTGGATTTTTGAATATCACACACGTTAAATCTTTTAGAAGTTTATCATTATTATTAGAGATATTACTATGAAAAGCTATTGCAAGTTTGTGAATAAAAGTTTTTTTAATTGAAGGGATATAAAGAGCGGAGATAAGATCTTTATTATGGAATAATTAAGGTGTAGCAACTGTCAATAATTTTATATTCAAGAATTTGAATTTGGTTAATATGCGATTTGCTGGTGGGCCCAAACTAAAACTTCTAATGGCATTAAAACTATATATTGTAGTACATAAAATTATATGGAGTTATTCATAGAATTTCGAAATTGGGATCTTATTAGTTCAGAAGTTTTTTTTTTTAATTTTATTTTATAGGGCCTCAAGACGAAACTTCAATTAATATACCTATTTCTTTTGTAAATTGAAAAAACAGACATGTACTAATATTAATTAACTATTTTTAACAGCTTAATTAAACTAAAATTTTAATGTAATGTAAATACATTGAAATTTTACATAAAAATATTACATAAAAATGAATAAATTTTTAATGTAATGACTGTACTAAATTTGTACAACTATTTTAAGTAAAAATCTCAAAAGGTTAAATTAAACAAAAAAACAAAAAAGTTTTATATAATACATAATTAAACTTTTTTTAAAACTTTGAAATAAAAGAATTTGAACAATTAAAGTGAAGATTTATTGTGTGAACCTAAAGATAATTGTATTAAAGTG
This sequence comes from Caerostris extrusa, assembly GCA_021605095.1. Taxonomy (NCBI): domain Eukaryota; kingdom Metazoa; phylum Arthropoda; class Arachnida; order Araneae; family Araneidae; genus Caerostris; species Caerostris extrusa. Next base: position 82,685 of record BPLR01002596.1, read on the forward strand.
TGTAAATTAATGTGTAAAAATTGTATTCCTTATCTATTTCTATTAATAGTTGCAAATAATTTAGATTCACAACAAAAATTTTGTGCAGAAATCTTTTTACGATAAGTTAGAATATTAATTCATTATATAAGATATTCCTTTTCGAAGATTGAAGATTAAAAAGAAATTAATTAATAAACAGGACAAACAGGCGTTTTAAATAATAGTAAAAACTAATGTGTAGGGTACAAAGCTAAAAATTCACATTATTTTCTGAGATAAAAGAAAGAACATACCAGAAAATTTGAGATTAAAAAATTCCTTCTAATCTTGTTTGTAATAATAAAATTGTGAGACTAAATGCCGCATTTCAATTTAAGATGCTAAAGCGGTTCCTTAAAGCGGCTTTTAATTAAAGTTTTTTTTCGCTTCCCAAGAACTCTTGCTAAAGCGGAAGCGGCTTTGTAACAGGCTTCACTTGTATGACTTTCATTCCATTGAAATGGCGTGGTTGTTAAAACATGAATTTTTTTAAAAACATTTACATTAATGTGTTGAATTAGATATTATTGAGTGGTATATCTTATTTTTATAGTCGAATCAATAATAGCGATTTTTATATATGTTTCATGATTATATTCGAGAATCATTAACTTTATTGGGGTAGCATAAACTACTTTTTGTAATTAAGAAAAAAAAATAACTATCAAATTTATAAAATTCTGCTTTTTCATATTTTCTTTTATTTGCATTTATTATACGAGGTCTTTCTTAATTTAATATAAGAATTCAAAATTTTATTTAAGAAACAGTATATGATGTTTGGTATCTAAATGTAACGTTGTTCTTGCTTTATAACTATTTATTATTATTCAAATATTTTGAGGTATTGCTATTAACTATTATTACTTAACTATTATTACTATCACTACTATTACTAATAACTATTTCAACTATTTTGAGCTTACCAATTTATTTATTTGATTTAAAAGACATAGTTTATAGAAAATAAAAATGTTTTAAGTAAGATACTTAGGAACAGCTGGGCAAAGTAAGATGATATTTTATAGTAGATAATATCTTAAGAATATCTAATTTATTAAAAACTCAATTGATAAAATAATAGCAGATTATAAATGGAAATAATTTTCGGATTATCTACAAACAAACATAATTCATCTTAATAATTAAAAATTATAAAAATATTAATAACGGATGACTTCATACAGAGAATAATATTATTTTCTGTTATTAAAACATTATGTACAGTTAAAAACTACTTAAATTATTTGAAACGATTTGATTATTTTTTATAATTTTTAATAATATGGGGTTCAATACACTTTAATATTGTTAAAACATAAAAATTCATCAGGAAAAGTTGGCTATTTTCTAATAAATATATTAGTTTTACTGATTATATTTTTCCTTTAAAAGTTGTAATAAATCTACAAATAATTAGTTAAACATTAAGTAAATTTTAAATATCAATAAACTTAAAAAAAAATTGCAATTTAGTAAAAGTATTTAATAGTCTTTATAATTATATTTACATTTATATAGTGTTTATAATTATATTTATACAGCATTTATTTAGTATTTCTAATTATATTTACATTTATTAGTATTTATTTAGTTATATATATATCTGGAGTCGATTTCTGGCAGAAAATTCAGATCAAAGACAAAATTTATGCTATTTTTCTAATTTCTTGCAAACGTAAATCACTGAATTATAATCATTTCGCTCAATGCAAATCAATAGCAAACAAATATTCAGTTTTTAAAATTATATAACAATTTTTATAGAAATATACTATCTACAACAAAATCAAAGTCGTTTTGACTTCATTTTTTACCACAAGTTCATATTTTTAAAATATTATTCCACAGATATTACGATGGACGATTTACTCGTTGCATGCTTTGCACCGACTTGTTCTAAGAATGCAGCAGCGGAATTCAATATGAAAGAACAAATCTAGGAGGTATTCTGCTCCTTTAGATCGACAACCGATCTGCTGTGATCCGTATGAAATTGCCTTTCCTCGCGAAAATTTTCATAAGGACTTGTTTCAAAAACCCCTTTTGAAGAATCGATGTAGAGTTTCAGAAACCGTTTATCCGCTTCTTTAGAAAGTTAATATATGGAACTGGTTTATTTGTAGGAATGGCAAGAAATAGCACTAAGCGAAATCCATTGACATATGTGCGATTAGTCCATCAGTATTTTATCTTTTGTGAAATAGTAGATACTGAAAAAAAATTATTTTAAGTTTCAACCCTTAACAGTAATTAATTTTTAGTTTAAAAGAGTTAGTTCGCATGAACGATCTGTTTGTTGATTTTTTTAACTAAAAATATAGAGCAGTTAGCTGTGAGAAATCTAAACGCATTGTTTTCCTTCATATCCTTCTAGGGAAGCATGTTGGTATACAGTTTACAAAATTAACGATGAAAAGGAAATCTTCTTTGGTAATTCGAGGATTTTAATTGCTCAGAATGTGCTGAATTTGGTCTAACTCTTTTTATTGACGAGTTATAAAAAAAAAAAAAATTTCTAGATCTCAAATAAATATATCCTTAACTTTTTTATGAATATGGTGATATATTATAAATTCTTTCAATTTACTGTATAAACTGTATTTTATATCAACAAGAATCTGAATATCTTCCTTTGAAAATAAATAGCTTGATCCGTTTGTTCATTTCATCAGGGGAAACTAAGTAACGGCTGTTTAAACATTATCATTCTCAAACCATTACCACCCCTAGTGATATCTATGCAAGAACCATATCTATCTCTTCATTATTACCATAACGACCACATCACATTCTGTATTTATTTAACATACACTGAAATAATATAAACAAATAAAATGTAATAAAAAGGAACATCAAATAATTTATTTTTCATTTTAAAACAGTTCATCCTTTAAGCAGTTTATCAATTAATTCAAAATATAAATTTGGAATTTATATTTTGAATTAATTTAAATCTTAATTTAAATCTTAAACTCTTAATTGAATTAATTAAATTTAAATCTTACTAAAATAAAATAAAGCATGGTTCCTTTGTTTAATTTATGTATTTAAATCTTCTCACAATATATAACAAAAATAGTTATAAACATAATTGATTATCAGAGTAATTTCAAATCGATAAAAAAACAATAAAAACCCTTGTTTTATGTTTAAAAAATATGTCAATTCAAAGTAAAGCACGTAAATATTTCTGCCTAGTTTCTGACCTAGTTTGACTTCTTAAATTAAAGACTTCTTCTCACCGTTAATAAGATACGACATATTATAGAGTAAAATAAAAGAGATCTCAGATGTGACTAGACAAAATATTTCTTGATGTGTGCAAGAAAATGAAACATGAAATGCATTAGCTACTTGACGTCACATAAAGTGCCAGGCTTGTCACTTCAGATTAGCAAGGATCGATGACTCAGTTAACAAATCTGAACATCTTCTAAAGAATTTGATGTAGAATTATGCTACTCAAGTATTCAGTAAAGTTTTTGATTGCTTTTGTTTCCATCATTTTGATCTTAGTAACGTGAATTAACGTTTTGTTTTTTTATTGAGACTGTTTGATAAACTGGAAAGTGTTAAATTATCGCTCCTCGAAGTTTTATTAACTCTCTATATTTAATATGGATGTTTTGTGAAATTTTGAATTCCGTTACTGTTTGTTAGGGACCTTCGGTATCCGCCATGTAAATGGTGAAATAAAAAAGTAATTTACATGGAATTCAAAAATATGGATGAATATGAAAGAAGGTGTTTTTGTTTTTAATTCTTATAACAAACTTTAAAAAAAAATAAGTATTTTTATACAGTGAACAGCCACAATAGGCAAACATTAATTTGTCAAATAAATTGAAAAACTTCAATTTATTATTTTTTCCCTTCTTTTTCCATGATTATTTAATTTTATCAATTTTTTATGAACTTCTAAATTGTTAACATGGTAGCTACACAATCAATCACTGATACTATGATTATATCCATAATTAAAATAAATTATCATAATTTTTCCCCAAACCTTACATCCAAGTTTTGGCCTAACCAATATGTTTTTATAAATTTTATCATAACCTATCTTTTATATATATATATATATTGAATTTTATGCAGCATTTAAATAAACGTAATCGTTCACATTTTAGATTAATTATAAGAAGATTATCTTTATTTTAGAGAAAACTTTTACAAATTCAGGTTTGTAATTCGGACTTTCAATTACTACCATTTCAATAAATGCGCATTTTATGGTCATTTTAAATTAAATCGGCATGTTGTTTTATTATGGATCCAATGTGTGAGAAAGGAAAAATATCAATTCTAGTTTCTAAATTACCTCCATTCATGACATTCTTTGAAAAATATTCAAGAGACACAATAAAAATTACTATAAAAAATAATTTGTTTCTTTTGCACTAAAAAGACAGCTCGCTGTATAAGGAGAGAAGGGTATTGACTGCATATTAAGGATATTATTGCTTGCCGAAAACAATTGTTACTTTAAAATTGTGTTAACTGTTAACAATAAGATTTCAGAAAGTATGTCTTTCAGATATTTTTTATGAATAAAGACAATGGAATATTTAGCATCTGCTTCTTATTTCTTTTTTTCTTTTATTTTGATAAAAGTTGACTTTTTATAATCAAACTTAAGTATTTCAAGAATAAAACTACAAACAAAAATTTGTTTCAAAACCAGTTAGTTTAACTTTATCTTTTAATTGCTAAAAATTTAAGCTAAATTTCATTTTAAATTTTTTATGAAATGCACTTTCCACATTTTCATACTAAAAATTAATATATTTTCTTCACCTTGAAAATATATTTTCTAAACTAATAAATATATGAAGAAATAGAAAATAATTGAGAATATATTTTTTTTTTTTATTTCAAATAATTGTGATTAGCCATGAAAGTAAATTTTATTAATTAATGTTTCCAATGAAAAAAATATAAGGAAGGTTTACTTGACTTATTCTTTTGATTAATTAAGGATGAATTAAACTTTTGTCAGAAAATAAATTTTTAATATAATGATTGTACTAAATTTTTACAACTAATTTATGTAAAATCTCGAAAGTTCAAAGCAAATAAATAATAAAAAGAGTATTATATAATACTTAATTAAACTTGTTTGTAAAACTTTAAATAAAAAAGAATTTTAACAATAGCAATACGTAAC
>BPLR01002597.1:0-47330 GCA_021605095.1 Caerostris extrusa
GTAGTGGATGACGCTTGATGTTCATACAGTTTTTCAAATATTAATTCAGTAATTAAATTTAATTAATTAATTTCAGTTTTTTCAGTTGCATATATCTACCAATAGATGGCTCCCGATAAACTTATAAAAATTAATGAGAATTATTTTATGAAGGACTTTCTGCAATATAGTGAAAAAAAGTAGAATTGACTTCAAAAAAATTTTTTTTATAATACTTGTTTTTTTTATATTTGCTCAAAAAAGAAAAGCTTGTGCGCTAAGTGTTTTCCAGCTGCATTAGAAAGAAAAAAATATTATAATATACAAAAACACTCCAGGCCAAACACACATGCAATTCGTGCAATATAAGAAACCCAAGCATCTCCTGACCTCTCACATTCCAACTGTATTTTATACTATAAAATGTGGTAAATGTGGTATTTATACTATTGAATGAATGGTGTAAATGTGGTATTTTATACAACAGAATATATGGGTGTACACCTAATTGTATTAATTGTATTTATCCAAAGTAGTTAGCAATATGCTACTCACCAGGAAAGAGTGTAAATATTTCATAGTGGAGTAGTAGCCAGAAACTGATAATTGGAAAGCCGATATTTCCAACGTGAGAAGCCGATATTTCCCCACGTTTAGCTATCTGATGAGATTAGGCTATAGTCTTCTATCATGCGGATGAATTATTTTACAGCCCGTATTGGCATCACATATCGTGTACATCTACTGAGTTTTTGTAGCTATCCCGTCGCTCAAATATAAAGCATCCCCCATCCCTTGTTCTCCTATTGGATAATGTACCATGGAATGTGGCGTTCACCTTTAAATGGTATAAGGAATATTCAGTCATCCTATATCTATAATATAAAAAGTAATTATTAGCTCAATAAAAGGAAATAGATACCATTTTATTTTTAATGTAGATTTTTTAAACATAACCTTGAAATTGTCTGATTCATGGCCCAATGGCAACGACCTTAACTCTTTACAGCTAATATGTGAGAAAGCTCAGATTTATATACTTTGGTGGCGTCCGTTGTAATCCTTTTTTTTTAGAAACAATTAGAATCAATGATGATTGTATCACTCGTGTAATTAATTTCTCATTGATAGTAGTCAGTCTTCTTTTGAGAACATTCGGTTTTCTCTTTCTTAATATCACCCACACATGCAAGGTAGCCACACTGCCATACGCATGCCACACTGTTTGTGGCATGCATGAATAGGCACCAATCCCATCAATGTTTAATAATCTCCATCCCAACAGTAATACTGTTAAAGGAAATATAAATTCTCTCTAAACTCGAAATAAAAATGTTCGGACATCATAATACAGCACGAAATTTAATCTTCAGTATCTCCTCTTTCTTTTATTTTCAGATATTAAGTTCTCTTAAATACATCTGTAAAAATAGTCCCTTTCAAATCTAACAATCAGATCACCCCTAAGTTGATCAACCTTATCAATACATGTCCAAGAATCCGAGAGCACAAAAAGAGTATGATTTTTTTCTGCACAACATTCTTTTCATCTGAAATCCTTAACCCAAAGTATGTATTTCTCTTGCAGAAAAAGAAATTGTCAGGACTGGGCTTTCAAGATACTTTCCACTCGCGGGCGTCCCTCCTTTCAAATTTCCCGCTTATCAAACACGAATCGATATTTCAGCTTTTCACTTTTACAAAAGAAACCCTCAGGGGCCCCGGGGCCAGCCGATAAACCTGCCTGTTGTCTGTATACGACCCGGGGCTAAGCAACCATGACTCAGCACACCGCCCCAGCATTTTGGGGGAAAAAAGAAGAAGAAAGGCAAGGGCGTAGCAAGGGCGAATGAGCTGAGATCTCTGGGGAACATGTGTGGTCGATTGTTGTTTATTCGGCTACCACCATAGCTGAATTTTTGGGAAAAGTTTCTTTTACGTATGCAAAGAGATGTAGCTTTGAAAACGCGTATGTTTGTGATTGGCTATAGAAATGTATTTCATGGCGTATCCTCACGGATATCTTTTGTGTACTCTTTTTTTTTCTCCAGTTGACGAGAATTTTTAAGAATAATTTGAATGCAAGAACAATTCGAGAAGTTATGAATCTTCATATCTTAAATGTTTACTTACAATTAAGTGCATTTCAAGTAATACTAAATCACTAATTTAAATTGATTAAGTATTACTTGAAATATTGATTATATATATACTTGATTAATATATTGATTTGATATATTGATCAATATATAATTGATTAAGTATTACTTGATATATTGATCAATATATAATTAAGCATTACTTAAAATATTGATTATTATGTAATTGATGAAGTATTACTTGAAATATTGATTATTATATAATTGATGAAGTGTTAGTTGAAATATTGATTATTATATAATTGAAAGCTAGTTTTTATTAGGCTGCTCAGGGAAATGGTAAAAATTATATTAATATTAAAATTAAAAAAAAATAATTAATATTAAAATATTACTTCCTTTTTTAGCAGATAAAAAGGAAATAATTGTAAGAAGTTTTTTTTTCCTACATACTATTTAATATAGTCTATGAATCGTCACATGAGCAACTTTTACACATTTAAGTAGAGTTATCTATTATAAATTGTTTAAGAAGTTCACAAGCTATGTAAAGATAGCCCAAACGCTGTTGTTCTCCCCTGCAACAAAATAGATAGAGAATTAAAGAGAGTGTATGACTTAATTTTTAAATTAACACATATTTACCCAATTAAAACTCTATTTTACATAATCGATTTCATCCAGTTTTTGAATGCCTTTTTTTTTATTTATGGTGTAAATTCTAATGAATAATACCAATGTAAAGCACCCAGAAATCTACTTCCTTTTAATCACTTCTATCCTCACAAAAGCAACTCATTCACGAGTGCTTTGTTTCGGGATAAACTCTGGTAGATAATGATCCGCAAAACACACGTTTTAAGTTGAATATTTAATACAACGGAACACAATTATCCCAGTTGTATCAATTTGCTTAATGTATGCCCTGCAGAAGAAAGATAGTAACATATGATTTATTTTGTGCATTCAGTAGAACGCGGGAACGTTTTCGAAGCCACTGGGTATTGATGATTAAATAATAGTAACCCTCGCAACTTTTCTTTTGATGTTATTTTACCCAAGTGCGGAGAAACTTTTGTTCTGACACATCTATTTTTCAAACACAGAAGCTTTAATTCGTTTGTTTAATAACAACTTTCTATTTGAGATATTAAATTATGCTATTAATATCAATTTAAAAATCAATTTAATATATTATCTCTGACATCTTTGCAGTAAATAAAGTATGAAATATACTTCATTTTCTCATGATATAGGTTTGTTCCCAACACGTATGAATTCCTTTCAGACATTTGATTCCAATTTAATTAAGAATATAGTTTTATTCGTTGAAAGAATTAAGATTTACTTTAAAAATTATGCCTTTTACAGATTTTTTTAAAATTTGTAAATCAAATTTCCATTCATGTTCATAGTATATGTTTTATAAAAAGCTAGTATTGGGTGATAAACTTAATTTATGTGATTTTTCTTAAAAACAAAGTTAAAACCGACTGTTCGTATATAATTAAAAATTAATTAGTGTGTCAGTCAAAGTATTAACCATTACTAAATAACTATCTTACAAAATAGGAATCCCTCATCGGGATCACATGAGACCATTCACGCAACAAGACAATTTTTGAGTTGGTCAAAGTAAAAGAAATGCTGGCCAGACAGGTTCAAATGTCGTGTTGAAAAATTATTTTGTTGTATCCTTGAGTGTTTCTATCAAAGATTATTTCAAACGCCTCTGCAGTCGAATACGTACATCAGTGATGTTTGATCAAGTTTTTACCAGCTCGTGACTTTTTCGGCTGACCAGAGGACTTTTAGTCTTTTGTATAAAAACTCCATCTTTAAAACATTTAAACCATATTTGACAAATTATTTCATTCGGTACACGTTCCACGTAAGTTTCCTTAAGAATTTGATGATCTTTATTTGCACATTTCTTCCAATTAAAACAGAAAATTAAACTTAATCTTAAATTTTTTTTTTTTTTTCGGTACAACATTCGAAATATTCAAAGCTAAAAGTAACTATATTGTTCAATCTTTGATGAAATTGCTTACTATAAACATCAAAGCTAATGGCAATTATTTGTCATTAAATAGTTGTCACTTGGATTGATCAGATAACAATAATAGTTATACCTTTTGTTAATTAACCACACGAATTATGTTTAATTTTTTATACATTTATTTTTTATACATTATAACTGTGGAAACAATAAAATCTCCATTCCTACTTAGCAAAATGTAATGATAAAACTGATGTTAGAATACAATTTGAAGTTTTTCTATATAAGCAATATTCTCAAAGATACAATCATTACATTCACAAAAGCTTTTTAAAACGAATTTAACCCATTTTTATATCTTATTTGAATATTGAGCAAATAAAAAAAATCATTGTCCTTCTACAAAAATCAATTTTCAAGTTACTTTTCTGATATACTTTACTGCCATTTTAATTATCACGGTCATTCTATTTTTCATTTATTTTCACGATTTATCTAATTTTTGAATTTTCAATCTTTGCACAGTTTTTAGTTAATAATTTTGTTAAATACATTTAAAATTTGTTTTTAAAGATTTTTCAGTAAAGTTTTAAGTTTGCAATTTTTGTTTATTTTTCACATGTACTTGCCTCGAAAGTAATAAGCACCAGCTAGAATGAAAGAGATCTAAGTCAATTTTTCCCTTGTTACTGTGTTACATTGACTGCTTTGTAACAACAACGAAGATAATGAAGACAATGTTGACGATAACTGAGTCTTTTCACCTTTTAAATCGACTTCGCTATATTGAAGATAGAAAATTCTAACCACGTAATTCAGACAAGTAATTTTCCAATATTGTACAAAAACATAGAACTGTTGCCCATAAAAGTATTCTGGAAGACATTAATGCTATTGCTAATTTCATAATACCGTTACTAGTTACCATTACTAATAATTCCATTTAGTAAATCTCTATGCTGTTATCTAAGTAACAGAATATGCTTCAAGATGTTGCATAAATGATATTTTGTATTTATTCTCCAATACAGAAATTTTTATTAATATAGTAATTCAGTTTTAAATTAATATCGAAAAATTTAAAGTGAATCAAAGCAAAATATTCAAATCACTATTTCTTCTGGCACGATGTTTTGAAAGATATATCAGGTAACATTTAAATTTCTATTTAATAACAAAAATATCCAAAAAAATGGTGATTTTTAAAACTATCATATATCCAAACATTTTAGCTGCAAATATTTTAGCGTTGAATATAATTCCACTGTAAGTTAACGCATGGTTTTCATCATCATTAGTGCCCTACAGCCCTTGGAGGGCCCAGACCTCCTTCAAGATATTTTGCCATTCCAGACGACTAGTTTCCCTTTGTTTCCAGTTAGTAATACTAATTGTCTCCAAGTCCTTCTCGATTTGATCTCCCCGTCTAATTTTTGGTCTTCCTCTGGCTAGTGTTTTCCTTAAGGAATCTTCTTGTTATTCTGTTTAACTCCATTCTCTCTCTCTACATGATCCAGCCATTGAGTTCTCCTTCTACTTATCTCCATAACAATATCTAATTCCTTATAACAATAATATATTATTTTTTATTTGCTCTAATTCTCCATTCGCCATTTCATATACCGCTCCAAAACTATTTCTCATAAATCTTTCTATACTCTCCACAACTCTTTATTATACTTTCTCATAGTCCATGTTTCAGAAGCATACAAAATAATTGGTCTTTTAATTACCCTGCATACATGAATTTTTAACTTTCTATTTCGATAATCTTGACAGCTTTTATAGTGCGTAATATCATCGATTTTCTCATGCTCTTCGTGCTTGAATTTCAAGATAAATTTTGATCATTAAATTGAGCACCCAGATATTTAACATCCTTAAATTTTTTTCATAGATCTCTCCAGCACATTCAAAATTCATCACACTTTAGTATTTTTCATTTTGTATTTATCATATATTTAATCTTTGCACTGTTAACAGATAAACCTATTTCATTTTAGTGGAGAATAAGATCTAGAAAGCATTCGTTGAGTGCAGACTGATTCTTGGCCAGTAGGTGGACCAGGCCATCAGCAAAAGCCTAAAACTGACATGTTCTGCTAAATATAGTGCATTTCGGGTTTCCCTTTATCTAAAAAAACTTGTTGCGAAGTCTTTGAGAGAAAATAACCGTATCGTTTCCAGTAACTTAATAAAAGAATGTTTGTATAGTATATCGAAGTTGCAATGAATTCTTGTTTAAGTAAAGTTACTTCACACAATGATAGTTTTCACCCCGTTGCTTAGTTCGAATAAGAATTCCCTTCCAACATTTAATGAAATAAACCTAATGAAGGAAGAGAGTGCATTGGTGTACCCTTATGTTCGTAATGTGATTCTACTGGCTTTACCATTGATTCATTGTTTCAGAGAAAGACATACATTGTTAAAAGTTCTTTGTAGTAAGTGTCTCAAAAATATATTTGGATTAAAGTTGCTAAATCTAACTTCAGTACCATTTGTCACTAAAATATACACAACCAAATTAAATGTATATAAAACATTTATTTAAATTTGTATAAAACAACACCAATAACTTGCAGTGATTGTTTATTTAATATAATTGTCTGGTAAACTTATCGCTAATTTAAAAATGTATTATTCAGGAATAAATTCAAAAGACTGAGGGTACATAATTTTTGAATATTTGTAAAAATATTGAAGCTAATTTAAATCCCAAACGTATTATTCATTATTTAAATTGACGGCGATTCATAAAGAGGGAATTACAATAAACTAACTATATTAAAGCCCTTCGAAATGGTAGCAATGCTCCAGAAATTCTGGTTTAACTAATAAATGAAAATTATTTACAACTGTTCTATTTCTTGGTGTCTTCTTTCTCTGTAAAGTATCATCTGTGAAGTCGATGATTGGAATCCAATGGAAATCACAATAATGGTCACCCAGCTCAGTGCTGTCATGTGCTTGATGTAATCATCAACATGCAATGATGGTAGATCATTAATGTGTCTACGTCCTACATTGCTGTGTTGCTGCTAAATGATGTTGTTGAAGTTGCTACAAGATTTATTACCCCCGTAAGTATTGACTGCACATAACTTCGTTCTTTTCCATTTCCTTCTAATATTTCCTAGTATCTCTAACTTCATTATCGTTCAGTCCAAAATGTGATGCTTAAACTTTTGAACTACAAAACTTTTAATCTTTTTATCTATAGTGGAGACATTTAATGATAATTCCGAAACTCTTATTCTTTGATCAATCTTTCTCAGTGTTGAAACTTCTTTGGCATCAATATATGATTTATAAATATGTATATATTATAAGAAAGGAAATGAAGAATTATCCATAGCCCCTTATTAAGAAATTTTATTTATATTATAATTTTGACTATGTTCTGCTTAGAAAAGAAGGGTCATTGCATTCTTATTTAGCTACAAATTATCCCTGTAATTTTATTAGTTGCATTTTGATTATTATACATTTCAATACATTTTTGCTAAAGTTTAATATCATTGAACAAATAGTTCATATTTTTAGAATTATGTTGGCTTCTTTTAAACCTTATTAATGTTAATGCTTACAATAATAACTCGCTAAATCTTATATAGCTGAATTTATAGCAGCCTAAGCTGAATTCTGTGGTTCCCTGTTGTAACTATACATGATTCTAATTTGTTGTGATGTATAGTATTGCACTTGAAAACTAAAATAAATCCTTCCGATAAAAGATTGATACAATTAACTTAAAACTTTCAACTAGTTCTTAATTAATTAATTAATATTTTTATAATTTTTGCAAGAAAATAATCGTTTTAGTAGATTTCTGCAACAAGATATTAAAATGTGTTGGTTACAAAGTTGTATATGAATAATTTGCAATAAAAAATTATAAATGGTCAAATTTCACTCTAAAGAGGAAAATCACGAACTTGTACATTGAGTTCATTTAATATCGAACTTATCTCTTTTTTTTGGAAAATGTTCTTTTTATGCTATTTTCGGTTATGTAATTTTAGGAGGTTTGGCGAAACTTCAACGACTTATGAATGTATTTTTGTGGTAAATATGTAGTTAAAATCCCCAAAACCCATTTGCAGAGAAGGTGCCTTACCCTGTCCAGAGATAGCGACGAGGCCGCGGCTGCAGCACCCCTGATAAAAAGCCTATCCTCGACGTTGTGTCTGGTCAGTTCAGCGACGCTCTTGTTGTTGCTTTTGCTGGCCTGCTGCGCACTTTGTTGGGAGTCCCCTGGGAGGCGTCGGGGCCCCCACCTGCAGGGGCTCCAGCTCGTCCTTGGCTTCCTTGGCGGCGGACCTCTTGCGCCAGAAGAGGTAGCACAGCGCCAAGGTGACGGCCATCGACGCCAGGGCTGCCAAGGATCCAGCGCACCGATGCCAACATCACCCCGCCCTCGACGCTGTAAATATAAATAAATATATTTTTAATATAATGATATATATTTTTATATATTATTTATATATTTTTTAATATAATATTGTACATAAACAATGTTCTTGAAACTCGAGTTTAAAATCGTCCAACTTTTCGTATCAAAATTCAAAATCAGATAAGAATATAATCGATGTTATTCTCTTTTTATCATGTTGAATCGAATTACGATAAAGATTAGAAAAAAACCATTTTTAAAAAAAAAGGTTTTGCATGCAAATAACTATTTATTAATGTATTAGATCACTAAATTCGCTTAAAGATCTATCAATGTAATAACACTATTGCATGATAATGGATTAGTAGATTCTTATTAAAAAATATTAGTAATAAACAAGAATAGTAGTTAAAAAATAAATTTCCAAGATACAAATAGTATGATAGAAATATTAGAAACTAATAAAAAACATAGCAAAGCATACACTGCGTAAAAAAATAGAAGCACAGTGTTTTTGCCAATTAATATCTCTTATTTTCGCCTAACTACCAGATATTTATGCAGATTTAGTTTAATGATCCTTTTTTTTTTTTTCATTTTAGGCAAAAAATAAACATCTACCATTAATATTAATAATAAAATTAGTATATATAATTTCCGATGTAAAAGTAGAAAGGACACTTTGCTAATATATTTAATTTAGTAAGTTGTTCTTTAGTTAAATAGTGATTTTGTACTTTGTTTTAACCTTTTCTGTCAAAAATATCTAATTTGTTTAAAAGTTACGCTGTTTCTCCGTTCTCAGAAATGCCTAAAGGAATACCTTTGAACGATTTTCTAAAAGGCCAAATTTCCGCATATCAAAATGATGGTAAAGGTGTCAGAGAGATTGCTCGATTGTTGCAGGTGAGCCCCAATACAGTTTCAAACTTTATCAGAAATCCTTACAAAAATGGAAAGAAAAAGAAGACTGGTAGACCGAAAAAGTTAACACCACGTGATGAAAGAAAACTTGTTCGTGTGCTTAAGAAGAACAAAGGAAATCTTTCAAAGGCAAGAAATTAAGCAGGACTTAATCATGTGACGAAACAAACAGTTTACAACTATATTAAAAGATCTAAAAAATTCATTTTTCAAAAACGGAAACATCATCCTAAGTGGACATAAGCTCATTAATAACCGTTTAGCGTGGGCTAAAGGAGCACATGTCCTGACTACATAATGGACTTCTGTGATATTTTCCGATGAAAAGAAATTTAACTTTAGACGGTCCAGACCCGGATATTAGCACTACTGGCATTGTCTGGGGAATGAAGAAGAATACTATTCAACACGACAAATGGGAGGAGGGAGTTTAATGGTTTTTGGCTGTTGGATAAGGGAGGAAGGACAAGTCTGGTTTCATAAATGATAGGCAAAAACATACAGACTACATTCAAGTACTGAATTCCGAGCTTCTTCCTTATGGCTCTGACTTGGGGGTGAAGAGTGGAAGTTTCAGCAAAGACGGAGGTTCCATTCACACCGCGATTGAGTCAAAAATTGGTTCCTAACAAATAATGTGGATGTTTTACCATGGCCAGCCAAAAGTCCTGACCTTAATATAGTGGAAAACATCTGGACAATGCTAGTTCGTCGAGTTTATGCTAATGAAAGGCAATTTGATTCGCTAACTCAGCTTCGAGAAGCATTGAATGACTCGTGGGACAATTTTTGTCAAACAGAAGTTCAATCTCTACAATTCACTTCCAAACAGAATATTTGAAGTTATAAAAGGCCAATGGGAAGAACATTCCTTATTAAAATCACTATTTTTTCATTCATTATAATGCTGTCCTTCTACTTTTTTTACAAAGTTTCAAAAAAGAAAACTATTTTTGTTGCCATTAATATTTTATGCTTTGAATATCATAATTCTGATGTTAAAATTGTGTTTTTAAAATATTTGTAAAATGTTTTTTAATAAAAATTTTTAGTAAATAAAATATTTTTGGTTATTGTTACAAAATCAAGTGCCCTTCTACTTTTTTTACGTAGTGTATGGGAGAGAATTAACTGAAAATAATTAACTGAAAAAAATCTAAAATGTCTTATTGTAACAAATGGGAAACAAGATCTTAATGATTTCCTGTAGCAAAGGTCGAAATGAAAAATTGAGCGAAAAGTTACTTTTTATTAATTTGAATGCATTATTTAGTATATAATGAAAATTCTGCTAACAATGATACCCCTTTGTATTTTTGCTGTCATCTATGCTTTATTATTATTTTTGATTTTTTTAACGGCTATACATGAAAGTCAAAAAGGTGTATAAAAAATGAAAAGGATTCTGTTGTGCAATGATTTTTATTTTTAAATCAAATTAATTTCATTTTGATACCTATAAATGTACTCTATTTATTTTTTGAAAGATCTAAAAGAGGAATTTTTATAATTTATAAATAAAATATATTTCTAATTAAAGTAGAATTTATCCGATGAAATATTGGAATAATACATTATTTTACTGTGCATATTTAATACTTTTACCGCCACAAAATACAATTAATTAAAAATCCTTTTCACAAGTTGTATTTAGATTGAATAAATTCAACCAAAAAATTGTTTGTATGTATTCTTTAATATTTAAAGTATCCTTAAATCCATAACATACTGAAATATATAGTTAATTTACTTTGCTTTTAGATGTATTGTGGTAAATAAGACAGTATTTTTAAATGAAAATTCTTCCTTATAAAAAATATGATTTTCAAGTAGTCAATCAAAAATGGAGGAATATAAAAATAAAGGGTTTTGCAAGAAAGTCATAAATATAAAGGATAATTCAAGGTGTATGTCACTTTTCTGGAGGTTCATAGCTACTCTTATGTCAAAAATTTCGGATAAATTGTTTAGAATTTCGACATACTCAAGTTATCCTACGAGTTATTGTTAAGTATCTGACAAGAAGTTTGATGTATTAGCTTTCAGTTTCATTTAAATTTATTTTTATATAATACATTTTGGATGCATTATATATTTTACTTTAGATGTACACTGAAATGTCTTTTTGTTGATTTTAAAATATTTCTTACATTAATTTGTTGCGTGCATATACGGTTTTCATTATTTGTGTTTTAATATGCATAAAGACAATTGGAAGTAATCAAACATTTAAATAAATATCAAATATTTTTAACAGAACTTTTAGCAAAATTTAATTGAAAGATGCATTTTTATCATGTGAGCTATATTTATATGTTAATAATGTAATTAAAAAATCTCTTCTAAGAACTAAGAGTAAAAAAAAAATAAATCTATACTACGTCATACTAACATTTTTAAAAAATGATGAATTATATGCTAATATTCTGAATGTTATATTCATAATATTTAAAAAATACTCTCAGTCACATGCGCTTAACATCATTATACCACATATGACATCTTAAGTTAATTCTATGATTTTATGTAGAATTATAATAAAATTCAATATATATATATATATATATATATATTTACGTGTAACATAAAACATATTTAGCAAAAAAAAACAAGTATTATAAACAATAAATAGCATTGACTACATTATATTTGTATCACAATAAAAAAATCTTCCAAAATCTAAATAATTCTAAATAACACTTACTTAAAAATTTCTTAAATTCTGTAAAAATATTTACAGTACTTTTAACTTACCAATTTGGATATGAATTCACGTTCCTTAGCATCACATGCGCATAGCATTATTAGACCGCTTATAACGTCATAAGTTAAAGACTTCATTTGTATATTTACGTGTAACATAAAAAAATATTTCAAAGCAAATAGTCTAAATATTTTAAACTATTAATACCATTATATTTATATCACAACTAAAAAATATTCTTCCCAAACCCAAGTAATTTTGAAAAAAAGTTTATTTAAATATTTCTTAAATTCTGTAAAATTTATATTGCTCTTAATCTACTAACATAGGACATTAATTCAATTTAATTTAAAGTTAATGTTTATGCTGATAATGTTTTGAAATAATTTATAGCAAATACTATAACTTGAAGATGCATCAGAAAAATAGATTTTTTCCCCTAAGCGAATTTAAAGAAAAAACTCACCAGATGTTTCCGGAAAAAATGGCCCCATATTGTTAGGAGTTCAAAAAAAAATCCTAACTTTTCCCAAATAGTCTTTCTTCACAACTGGCAAAATACACTTTATACCATTTGGATTACATTTCCCTTGCAAAACTCGGATTCTCATACAAACCCAACTCAAAATTTAAACTCCAATGCAAAGCAATACTTTTGAAAAGGACGAAACAAGATGAAAAAAAGGTTCAATCGTAGTTGAGAAAAGGTCACTTACACTTCGGAGTAAATAAAACATGAAGATGTAATACGTTTTGTAGGGGAGAAGATTTATAGCACTTTAACGTCTCTTTTCAAGTTGGATTTGCTATGTTTGGCGGAAATTCTTAAATATACATCACTTTTGCATAATTCGGTGTTATAAGGCTTCTGAAAACCGGCAGTGTCCTTTGGCGTTTTTATTGTACTTCATGATAAACCATGGTACTTAGTTGAATTAAAGTAAGAATTCTGATTTTGTGATCGAACTTTTGGTTTGTTACAGAAAAAAATTTATGGCACAAAGGTTTTCAACTCTTCGTCAACGCATATATCTGAATTTATGAATGTCAACCTTTCCGATGCATTATTTTAAAAATATCCATGCAATTACGTTTTTGTTTTGTTTTTCTTCCTTATCCATAAAAACTAAAAGGGCTTTCCAAGAATCTTTGATGCATAATTCCAGAATTTGATATGAAATGTACATGTGATGATTAAAATAAAATTATTATAAGAATTTGAATATAAATAAAAAAATAAGCATACCTAAAATATATAAACATAAAATTGTTTTATTCTTAATAAATCTCCTATATATGATACGATGATTATTTAAATTATTTTATTATTATTATTCGATACTATTTAAATCATTTATATTTTATATTATTGTTATGATTTAAAACTACTAATTGTTTACCATTCTATAAGTAGAATATTTGATTCTATGCCATTCCTCTACTGATTCTAAAAGAATTGGCAAACGTAATTTTATCCAAAAATAATTACGCGGGTTTATTGCATTTAACGTACAAGATGAAAGTTTTGTTTGAATGTACTTTAAAAAGAACAGTACAAAACAGAAATTTGCTCCAGTATATTCTCTTATGGAAAATGTAAATTAAGTTAAACGCCTGATGGCTAAGATATATCTGTGACATATGTTCATCTAAAATTTTTAAATAGACCATAAGCCACCATTACAATATATATATTAAAAAATATATACAATTATATATATATATATATATATATATATATATATATATATATATATAATATATATTTCTTCGCAACAGAACATACGAGGAATACACAGTGAGGAAAATAAAGCCGAAATAATGGAATTAAATTTTAAAATCCTTTCTATCTCCTTCAATAAAAATAAGTAAAGATAATGTAAGGAGGTTCTTATACAACTAAAATAAATAAAATAGAATATAAAATAAATAATATCGCATAATATGGTGAAATTTATATTTAACTGCATTATAATTCAGGGTATTAAATTTAAATGCTTAAAAATATTTATTAAGCGAAATAAACCATTATATTTACTTACGCCAATTTTCACCACACCAATTTATAATTAAAATTTTAAAACATATTCTCAGTTTATATTATTCTTCGTAATTGTCTCGTTTATTTATGGTCTAACATATCTCTTTTAAATTAATGTTAATTGCTCTTTTAATCTGCCATAAATGTTAATAAATAATAAATAGAAAAAATGTGCATATCTTAAATTATTTAGAAACTTAAAATTTATCTGATATTGTCATCTATCATAACTACAATATTAAAAACAAGTCAAATGTAAATAAACTTTTAAAGCGATGTTAAAATTTCTTGTTTAATTCATAACAGAAAAAAAAAACATCATTAGCTATATTGCAAATACAACAATAAATAATTAAAATTGCTTTGTTTTTAAAAACAGTTATTTCATGATAACGACATTGTCCAGTATTAAACTCTTCGCCCATTAAGAAGCCTGGATTGTCTCTATAACAAGGACCAAAGGGGTTACGAAAGAGGAAACCCTATGTCTCCTCTTTGCCATCGTGGCAGAGATATGTTCTTTTTTTATCTCAAAAACTTTCACAGATTGTTGGGAAGAATAATGGCCGTCCATAAACGTGCTCAACAACCTCTGAACTCTTATTAATCTTATGGAGTTTTCGGAACTCCGTTAAGTCAAAGGGCTCTTC
Source organism: Caerostris extrusa (assembly GCA_021605095.1). Lineage (NCBI taxonomy): Eukaryota > Metazoa > Arthropoda > Arachnida > Araneae > Araneidae > Caerostris > Caerostris extrusa. The sequence continues at coordinate 14,796 of BPLR01002597.1, forward strand.
ATATTCCAAAGATAATTTTTTATTGGTCTTAAAATATTATTTATCTATTTATACTCATTATGTCAATTTTTTCGTGCATATATTTTGAATTAAGTTTTCTGTAAGTTTTAACGAGATATTTTTTTAATCTAATTTGAGAAGTAGTTATGACTATCCAAACTTAGAAATGGAGAATGTGATATGTTTGTTTAGGCTGATATATGTTTGTTTGGCTGTTTATAATATATACGGGGCTTGATGCCTGAGTGGATAGTGCTGTGGCGTTTGGTATGACAGGTTTCGGGTTCGAGTCATGGTTGTTTGTAGTGGTTTGGAATTCACTTTAAACAGTAGGTCCAAGTCTAATATGATAATAAAGCGTTGTGCGTTTAGTGTTACTCGCCTCCGTGGCATATCTTCAAGCTAAATGTGCCTACTGGGTAGTACTAAATGAGTAACTGCAGCGCAACCGTTCTTATAGCATAGAGGTTAGCTGTCTCTATATTGCCAGCTGCATTAGAACAACAACAATGCACATATATATTTGTTTATGTATGTAGGTAAATATACGTTTTTTTTTTTCATTAAGAGCATTGCTTATTACACCTTATTATTAACATTTACATCAAGAACTTTGCTTATTACATCTTATTATTAACATTTACATCAAGAACTTTACTTATTACACCTTATTATTAACATTTACATCAAGAACTTTGCTTATTACATCTTATTATTAACATTTACATCAAGAATTTTGCTTATTACACCTTATTATTAACATTTTACACCAAGAACTTTGCTTATTACACCTTATTATTAACATTTACATCAAGAACTTTGCTTATTACATCTTATTATTAACATTTACATCAAGAACTTTGCTTATTACACCTTATTATTAACATTTACATCAAGAACTTTGCTTATTACATCTTATTATTAACATTTACATCAAGAACTTTGCTTATTACACCTTATTATTAACATTTACATCAAGAACTTTGCTTATTACATCTTATTATTAACATTTATATCAAGAACTTTGCTTATTACACCTTATTATTAACATTTACATCAAGAACTTTGCTTATTACATCTTATTATTAACATTTACATCAAGAACTTTGAGCTTTACACCTTATTATTAACATTTACATCAAGAACTTTGCTAATTACATCTTATTATTAACATTTACATCAAGAACTTTGAGCTTTACCCAAATTTAGAAATGGAGAATATGATATGTTTGGTTATGTATGTAAAGATACATTTCTTTTGCATTAAGGATTTTGATCATATTATGTATACTTTGAAAAATTGACTAAGGAATCTCATCAAATACAACTCACTCCTCATTTTACTGCCATATAGGGAGAAAACTGAAAATACAAACCATGCATTCCACTTATTATAAAAGTTGTCAAAATATCCACAGAGCCTATCATTTTCATAACAATGACTGCAATGCATCTCACCAGAGAACTTAAAGCTGCCCTTTTTGCGTGTTTGACTGTATATTGTCGTGCATGTGTAAGCCTGACATTTCTTATTTAAATTATTTTAATGCATTCAACTCTAGAAAATTCTTTTAAATGATTGTTTTAATTTTAAGTAGATCCTTTAATTTAATTTAATGGAATCTAAATATTTTTGTTTTGTTAAAATGATTAAAAATTGTAGATGATGTTCTACAGCAATTTTTAGTTAAAATATTTTAATGATTTCGAAGCAAGTATAGTAAAGTATATTAAACTATGCAGTTTCGTTGTTATTTCTGTACATATTCGGGCAAGGTAATTTTAAAATATTTATTTAAACTTTATAAAGCTTCCTTAATATTACAATAAAATAATTATCTATTTAAATTCGAAATGTTTAAGCTCTGAATTCGTTTTATATTTTTCATTAAATAATAATATTCATTTAATAAAAATACGAGTAATTGCAAAATAAGGGATAAAATAAAATTTTTCTTTCTCCAATTATACTTGTTATATAAAGCCTCATATGCCAAAATTTTAATAATATGCTAATTTGGTATTAGGTAAATGAAAAAGATTTGCAAATTATGCCAAAAAATTATTATAATATGTGAATAGCTTGATAGTTGTATTTTAAATACATGTAAATATGAGATCGAGAATTAAACTTAGATGGAAATATCTCATTCCATTCATTTTAAGTATATTTAACTTTTTTGGAGGATCAAAATTTATTAAATTTCGGAAAATTTTTTTGATGTTTGCAATTTTCACAACCATTGTTATTTTTTCATAAACAAAATTATTTTCTAACAGCGTTTCCTTTACTAAATCTATTTTTCTATATAATTAAGAAAAAACCTCTAAATTTCATAGGCATTTAATAAGTATTATACGAAAAGAAGACATTTATAAATAAATATAAATGTGTTAACAAAATTGTAAAGCCTAATTCGTCTTTTATTTATATAATTTTTCAAATATGTAATTTTAATTTCGATATATTAACAAGCATAGAAAATAAATATTTCAATAAAATTTTGCTTGAACGTATTTTGTAACTCAAAATAGTTTATGAGCATTAATGTACACTCATGTCCATAAATTAAGGATAATGAAGTTAAGGCAAAGAAAGAGACAGAAGAAAAACAAATTTGACTTATTTGTAAAGTCTAATTATTAAACAAAAAAGGTAAAGAGCAAAAAAGATGCTATATATTTGACATAATTAATAAAAATTGCGATTTTTACTCCTGGAGCAAATTTCAAAAGAACCTATTTACCAAAAACTACATTGTTAGTAGGATGGTTAATATGGAGTTTGTCTCCCGGACGATGCAATACAGGCCTTACAACGCCTAGGCATGCTGAGTATCAAATTATCAATCTGATCTTGGGGAATATTACACCACTCATCAAGCAATGCCCTCCGAAGTTCCGGTTGACAGGTGGGAGGGGGTTGACGGGCTGCAATTCGTCGGCCAAGCATATCCCACACATGCTCTATTGGATTCAAGTCTGGTGAGTATGCTGGCCAATTCATACGGGTGATACCCTCCAATTGAAGGCATTCGTCTACAATGTTTGCACGGTGAGGACGGGCGTTGTCATCCATAAACAGAAATTCAGCACCCATGGCGCCCCGAAACTAAACCTGGACTCGTCGGAAAACATCACACAAGACCACTGTTGCGGTGTCCACAATGCATGCTCTCTACTCTAGGTTAATCGCAGGCGACAGTGAGTTGCGGTAAGTGGAGCACATCTGACAGGCCTACGAGCATATAGACCAATGTGCCCTAAGCGTCTGTACACGGTCTGCCTTGAAACTGTCGTACCGGTAGCTGAAGAGAGCTGACGAGACAGGTCTGATGCTGTGCTCCGTCTGTTTCTTTTGGCAGTAACTGCTAAATACCGGTCCTCATTCAGCGTTGTAACTCGGGGGCGACCTGTGCTGTAACATCTGCTGTATCTCTACTCACATTACCATCATCTTGGAATCGTTGCCAAAGCCTGGAGATGACACTCTGGGCGATTCCAAGTTCCTCGAATACTTCCAGCTGGGTACGTCCACATTCCAGTCGTCCGATAATTCTATCACGTAAAAATCATCCAAATGCTTCCTTTGTGCCATAACTATGCGGTTATTGCACTGAAAGGCTTTTAAAGCGCTTGTGAACAATTTTACTTCTTCGCCACCATTCCTTATATACCCCTCTCTTACACTCTCGTCATTGTGACGTACTATCCGCGCTATCTGGTGGTTTCCTGTAATTTGCATATTCTTCTTCAAGATATGTGTGATTCTGAATTATCCTTAATTTATGGACAGGAGTGTATTTACCAGAAGAAAATTGTTTTCATAAAAATTCTTCGTAAACTTTATATTCTATGATGATTAAAGCAATAAATTTAGTAAATCTAACATGTTAAAAATGCAATATTAGAATTTTTTAAATTTAAGATATTTGTTTTTAAATATAAAACAATTGTGATTTATAACATATATATTTGTAATATATTTATAAACTTTTTCAAAATTTTTAATTTATAGCATAATTCAACTTATATCCAAATCATAAAAAATACAATTATGTTACTTTTAGTACAATAAGTGAATAGTAGAAAGATAAATTATTTCATAGTTAAAATATTTATTGCTTCTTAATATTAATGACATACACAGTTGAAAAAAATCATATTATGTATCAATATAATTCATTTATGATTATGACTTCAAATGGGATAAATATATAAGTGTAGATTTAAACAATTTAAATTATCCGTATTATAATTTATCTTAATTGTCCTTTTTAATTTAAAAAAAAAAATTAATTAATACATCTTATTAGTTTAATAATAGCTTAGGATGGATTCTTTAGTATTAAATTACTCACATAAATCAGAAATTTAATTGTGAAAGAAATATAACTGCATGTAAAAATAAAATATTTTGGATTTCTGAAAAATAGTTAAAAAAAATATCATGCAAAACTACCATCCATTTTTCAATTTAACATTTTCAAAAACTGTTCCATTTACTTTCTTAATTTAAAGAAGATATTAAATTACTCGAAACATTTTAAGAAAAGTTAAATAATACGCTGCAATTTTCTTTTAATTAAGATTGATGAGGAAATAAGAATAGCCATGGTCTATAATTTGTAGTTTCAAAAAAAAAAAAAAAAAAAAAAAAAAAGAAAAGATTGAAATAAGAGTTTTATGTAAATCTTCTGCTACAATTACATTGTTTGTAAGAGAATCTCATAAATTTAATCAAAGAATAATATAAATATAAAAAATTAAATAGAATGATTTAAATAATATTTAATTATACTTTTTAAAATTAATTAACGTTGCATGCTAAAAACAAATGCGGAATAAACTTGTATTTTCAATGGTTATAAATATATTATATAAAACATATATTAAAGTATTAATCAATATTATATACTTATATTAAGTATAGAAGTATTATAATGTTCTGTCTTATCAAATTATTAAACTACATTAATAAAAAAAAATTGATTTCTCTCTTTTAAATTTTTTTAAGTAATTAGAACATTTTTCGAACACATCTTTCAAGCAATCATGTCTTATCTATATTTTAAAAATAGGAAGTTTAAACTAGACCATGAAGAAAATTTTACCCACATTAACAGTTAAGCACATATGTTACGGATATTAAATTCTTGCCGTGTATGCGAAAATGCGTAATTTAGTCCATGATTAATTTAAGCAAAAATATATATTTACAGCCTGCTTAGAAATGAAAAGATATTTTTTAATGTTTCCTTTTAAATATTAGAATACATGTTCAATGAATTATTTTTGGAATAGTTGTTACTTAAAATGAAAAAAAAAAAAAATGCCAGTGAAATTATTACATTCCTAAAAATACGGAACAGAAAGATAAAATACTTTAAAATTTCTACATACCTTAAAAATTTCACAAGAAAAATATTTTTAATAAGTATTTATTGAATAATCTTATTTCTTTGATAGGTTAACAGGAGAAGGAAAATAAGTTAACTTTTGTGCTCTTCTAAAATATACTCTTGTTTGTGAAAATTGTAACACCATGAAGGAATCGTCATAATTGAATGAAATTTAATACACAGTTGAGTGGTAGTGATACAAATAAATGATTAAATGTTCAATGCAAACAAACAATAGCAAGAGATCGGAATCAGTATTTTGTGTAGCCACCACGCGCCGCCATAAGTGCTGCTACACGACGTGGCATGGAGTAAAACTAATTTTGAATGTCTGCCTGAGGAAGAGCATTCCATATTGTTTGTATGCGTACCCAAAGTTAGTCTGCAGAAGCAACAGGACGAGGATCATGAGAGAGACGCCGACCAACGAAATCCCACACATGTTTAATCGTCGACATATCCGGGAAATACGCAGGCCAAGGAAGAAGCTGTACCTGACGTGTTGCAAAGAAGGATTGAACAGTCCTAGCGATATGAGGGCGGGCATTGTCCTGTTGAAATACAGCGCCTGGCAAGCTTTGAAGGAAGGGAACAGCTTGGGGCTGTAGAATTTCACTGATGTACTGGTTGCTGTTCAGATTGCCCACAATTCTTAGCAATTGAGATCATCCATGATATGCTATGGCACCCCAGACCATAACTCCAGGTGTTCGTCCACTGTGGCATTCGATAATGCACTCCGGAAGGTTCCGTTCACCGGCAAAGCATCTGACATGAATGCGGCCATCATGGTACCACAAATTAAAGCGGGATTCGTCAGAAAACAAGACATGCTGCCAATCAGCACGCCAGTCTCTATGCCGAGCGGCCCATTGTAGCCGCAGGCGGCGATGGTTTAGCGTAAGAGGGATCCTGTATAAAGGAGTCCTTGCGCGCAGTCCACACTGCAGCAGACGTCTATGAATTGATGAAGCACACAATGAAACACCTGCCGCTATTGACCACTGTGCTGGCAATTGTCTAGAGGAAGCGGTACGGTCCGTCAGCGCCATGCGGACCAGATGTCTATCATCGCGAGCTGACGTCACATTTTCGGGGTCCACTCCCGGATTTCCGAGTTGTTCGGCACTCGTCCGTCCACTGCTTCCAAAGACACATCACTGTGCTTCTGTCACGCTGCACACGAGCGGCTACTGCACGATAAGACAATCCAGCTTCTCGAAGGCCGGTGATTCTCCCTCGTTCAAACTCTGTAAGTTGTTCAAATCTTGCTCTCTTTCGTCGAAGAGGCATAAGTAACGATTGAGCTAACGTTTACCACTAGCAGATAACCACCGATAACCATACACGCCTCGCTACAGCCGTCTATTTATGCGGATCCATCCGCCGTTCAGAGGGCGCTGCTCAGCATGCGCATGCGCTACGGATTTGAAATTCTAATCATTTACATATCATGCGCTCATTTGCATTTCCTGAAAATTTTAGCTCACTCGCGTAAGTCCTTCATGGTATTGCAATTTTCACAAATATGAGTTTAAATGTAAAAATTTAATTACAGCGTATCTATTATTTTCTATTTATAATTAGAAAAATGCCAAATATGTTATATTTATTAAAACCCTTCTGATAGTCTTATTATTCTCTCTTTTAAAGACTCTTTTCCTTAAGGACATGAGAGTTTCTGGCACATACAAAATTCCTTTTCCTTTATATCAGGAAAAACTCAAATACTCAATTTTATAAATTACCTATACTATTTTGAATAAAATAAATCTATCATTATTTAAATTAAATAAATACCTACAAAATATTTTAGTAGTTAAAAAGCTATTGAAAGGAAACAGACTATTTTAAAAATATAAAAAAAAAATTAAACGTGCCTAGTCATGTAATTTAATAACAGATAATTATAATAAAAAATGTACTAAACCCTAAAAAAAAAAAAAAAAATGAGTTTAGAAAATTAGTTTGAAGCTATTTTTTTACTCTAAGATTGTATACTAGTATTTTGTTTTCGCATTTTTTGTTATCAATGAGTGAAATTGGTCTCAGCAAATTTTCAAATATGGTGCATTACAAAATTTTAATTTATCATTTTTAACATTGCGATATCATTTACTTGTGCAAAAATAATTACCCTCATTTCACATAACACTTTAAGTTATAAATAAAAAAAAAAACATTCATTTTCATTATATACTTTTAAAAGAAACTACTGTGTTGAAAATGTGAACTTAGTTTAGAATATTAAAAAAATTTTATCTTTTACCATAAAGGCATTCCTGCTTACAGATTTATAAAGCAAGCTTTTGGTTCAGATTTACTTGTTGAGTTTCAAACCTAAAACCCCAGAAACCATTCGCATAGTACATGAGGTTTCTGTGGCATTAGTATTAAATATGGCATAATATATTATTTTATTAAGGTAATTTTATTTATTATTTTCACTGAAAAAATATTTTGTTTGCCGAAAACCTATTATTATTATTATTATTATTATTTGCTGCAAAACCTATAATTTTTTCCAAGACTGGTTTCATATTACAAATAATAACAAGTTTTATATTAAAAAATAAAAAAAAAGATTCAATTTTTAATATATATTTTTTTTTAAAAAATGAAACCGCTTGATTCGAAAACTTTCAGAATAGTTTCAACAATTAAAAAATTTTACTTTACCATAAAGACATTCATGCCTGTAGGTTTATCATGCCCGCAAGTAAGCTTTCGGTTCAACTATACTTGCTGAGTTTCGAACCTGAAACCACCAGAAACCATTCGCATAGTACACGAGGTTTCTGCGGCTTTGGTATTAAATATGACCAAATGTATTATTTTATTAAGATAATTTTAATTATTGTTTTGTTTGTAGATATCTCATAATAACATATTTTTGGTTGCAATACGTATAATTTTATCCAAGATGAGTTTTTATATTATAAATAATAAATGTGTTGAATTTCTTAAGCAGAAAAAAAAAATTGGATATCAAAAAGATTTTTAATTTGTATTCAAGATTAACGATTGCTTATGAAAGAAAATAAAATAAAAAAATAACGAGATTAAATAAACCATTCATTGAGCTACCCATAACTTTTTCTTAAAGCTTAAAAATTCTTATTCGTGTATTAATCTTTAAAAAAAAAAGGCTCAGTCCTTCAGGAAAATCTTTTGAATTATTCTATTGATATTTCTTAACTTCAAGAAAAAAATCTTAAAACTAACCTCAGGGTAAAAAGTGACACTGAAAATTGATTGAAAAAAAAAAAGAAACTCTTGAATATTAAAATGCACACTTTTTCAATTGCAAATCTAGAAAGCAACTTTAATTTTCGCTATTTTTATAAAAAGCTGGCTTTTAATCACTTCATTTTATGAAAAATAATATTCTTTATTTGATTACACTTTTGAAAAACATGTTTCTACCGCTTTTGATTCGGTTCTCCAAAATTTATTATTCATTAGTTACATAAATTTAATTAAAAAACAAGCTTTTATTTAGACCTACGCAAACAAAAAATGAGTCTGTTTTCTTAAAAAAATAATAAAATAGTTATTTATTCACCATCCAAGAGATTTCAAACCCCATGTGGTGCATACTTAAAAATAAAATGCCGGTCTTCTACGTTTGCGAAACATAAAAATTAATTTTAGATCTTTTCCATTTTTATAAAAAGATTAATTTTATAAAAGATAATTTTTTTTTTTTTTTTTTTTGCATCAACAGATAGTAGAAAATGATAAGAAAATAATTGAACTTTACTTCATGGAAAAATACTGATACATTCATACTTTGACACAATAAATAAAGAATACAACGAGCGCTACTTGTCTCCGTTGCAGTCATTGAATCAGAAAAGAGAAGACTCGATGGAGATTCTGACAAAGCATGGTATTAACAGTCAGGCTGAATGGTCAGGAATTTTTCTGGACTTTCTTCCATATGACAAATAAATATGGGAAAATTTCTCCCGGAAGTCAGCGCCTACCCGTCATTGTATATTGATTCTTGAATATGTATAGGTGAAGAAATATTTGATATTCGGAACTAATATTTACGTTGGAAATTTATGTAATATACGAACAACTTCCATCGACTCGTGGCTCAGTGGTAATGTGCGCCGCTGGTGAGCGTCAGGGCTGAGATTCAATCCTCTGGCGGCATTGTAGTAGACACATCTTCAAAAATAAGGAAACTCTATGGTGTTTGTGGTGTTCAGTATTTTGAATCGTTAGTCAAATTACTTCGTGGGAGGTTTTCTGATTTTCCCTATACGTTGAAATGCGGGGTATTTCCCAATAAAATTCATTTCGAATCATCATTTTTTCCCAATAAAAATCATTCCGAAAGACCCTGACCTCCTTCTTCAACGTCACGGAGTCAAGTCAGATTTTTATCCAAGGGAGCTCCATCACAACAGAAGTTACTACCTTTCCCTCCATCCCTGAGTAGACTACTTATGGGGTGCCCGTCCTGCCCTGCCGGACACCGAGGATTAGCTACAACAACAAGCATGGTGTTACCAGTATGGGTCAGAATGGTCAGAATTCTTTCTTTTTTTTTTCCACTTGACAAACATGTCGATACTATCCCTAACGGTTTCAGATTCGAATATTGATGAGGTTATGGCTGCTTGCAGTGCTTTGCATATATATATATATATATATATTGAATAACATAATTTTTAAATGGTATCATTTAGTTACATTAGCAACGCCATTGCTAAGACGAATTATTAATATTGTAACATATATTATTATATTTAATATTTCAGAGAATTATTTTTAAATTTAGTCGAATGTTCTTAATAATCAAAATTTCTTATTTGTGGTCTTGAGGATTATAACAACATTAACGTGCAAAATTCGAAAAACAGTTTAAAAATAATTAAAGACCATGCTAAATAAAAATATATTAATATTTATAAGCAAATGCATCATAAGCCCCACGTACAAATAGATGTTTACAGCCGTTAAAATTGCAAGGAATGTGTAATTGTGAACCTGTAAGAGGAAATAGAAATTATTTTAACTTATAAATGAATTTAATATATTTTGTTTACCTATTTTAACTTAACTTAATTTAGATTTTAACCAGAAAATCATCGAAAACTGTTGTAATAAATTTTTATTTCATTATAAAATTCCGAAGATCAAGTTAGATTTATAAAATCTACTTCTCATATACTTAAATGCAATCAATCAATAATTGATTTTTGAATTTTCGTTTAAAAATTTTTTTTTTAAATATTTTATTAATTTAAATTATAAAAATGTTCTTGAGGCATGTCATATCCGTGGTTTAATGCAGCAAATTTAATTTTACCTGTGTACGTTTTATAATTTTAATACTGAAGCTTTATAACATGTAATATATTAATTGTTATTTTATATTTCCATCATATATAGCACATTATCACATTTCGATCGGTTTGAATTCAGAAATCTTACATTTTTCAATGTTATTTTTGACATATCCCCTGAAGAATACAAGAAAATTAAATATTGTTGTGGTCCCGAATAATATTGGCTATGTCGATTGCCAGTTCGGAGTATGAATACTCTTCCGAGGGAATTCCTACAATTTACAATAACTTGTGACTGCTAATGATCTGCAAATTTCGACTGTGAAACAAACAGGATTGTTGAGAGTTAATCGCATTATCCAGTTCCTTGGAGATGAAATTCTCAGTTTCGTGGATATTTATACAGAACTAGAAATAAATTGTTTTTCGCTATTCTTAGTTAAAGGATTGCAAAAGAACCTTCTCTTTTCCTCGCAAATTTTCAAATTTGTGCTTGTTTAAATGAGCTTTTCCGCTTAATTTACTATGAGAGGGGCTTAATGTCTGAAGTAGGCGTTAGCTTTCCAATCTAAAGGAGTTGCGTTCTATTCTATAATTTGTAGTAAGTTGGTGAAAGCCATGAATGAATTTATAACAGCAAATTGTTCTGTACACTGTTTATTCTAAGAACTAATTTGCAAACACAGAAGTCTTAAACAATTAACTATAAATGAACATTGGTTTAACAAAAGGAGAACTTGCTTCTTTTGGTAAATCTATATACATGCCCATGTATACATATAAATAATCATGTATACATGTAAATATATATATATAATTACATGATTATTGATCTGTGAATATTTGTCCATCTGCCAGTAATTATCATAACTTATAAACAATAATCCGCAAAGGTTATAAGTTATAAACTTATAGCTTATAAACGTTTTTCCACCAAGTCCGATGTTTTTTATCAGGAGAATTATAATCAGTTCCTATGTTAATTAATGAAAAACATTTTTTAATATAATTTAAGAATATGTTTAATAGTTATAAAAATTTTTTTTATATCAATTCAAAAATAACGGATTGGTTTTGTATTTAAAGTGATTTATAATATCAATGATATGAAAGAAGTTGTTATAATAATATTAATATTTAAACTGCTTGATAAAAAGTTAACGTACATGTTTTTAAATGTTCTGTAAAGAGGCATATGTTTAAAACGAAATTGATAAATATATAAATGTAATCGTAGTTTCTGATAATAAAATTAATTTCGATTACAAACTTTATATTTTCTAATTCATTTTAATGATTTATAATTTACATTTAATGTACTTGAAATTTATTACTTGATTTTAATTAACTTAATTTTGATATTAAGAATTAACGTATTTTGTATTATTTAAGTAATATCCGATTTACTTTTATTTCATATGACACATTTTTTTATGAATATTACATATTTTGAGTGGCTTGCACATTTTTGAGTGAGTTTAAAAATAATTGATATGCGTTGAATGGTTTGTAATAGGGATTACGATTTCTCAGCAAGATGGTTTAACTGAATCGATAACATGGAGGGTCATCAGTGGTTTAGAGATGGATCTAATGCAATCCGATGTAGCAGTAGCGTTAGAAGTTTCTCAGTATCATTTCCAGACAATGGAATGGGTTTTTTTTTGAAATGTATGTCGAAGATCGGGAATAGGTCGTACACGTGCAACAACGCAAAATGACGATAGGCATTTAACACTAACGGCTGGAAGAAACGCACTATGAACGCCACTTTCTTGAAACAACACATATAGAGTACTACTGGCACCAGAGTTTCAACTCCCACTATTTAAAATCAACTCCATCATGTGTGATTATATGCTTGCTGACTTGCAGTTTATGTTTCGTTAATACAGGCCACTGTGTTTCCTGCAGAAGTTGGTCACAAGAATATCAAACATAAGGACGAGATGAGAGGACAGTCAACATGTTCTTCATGGACAAGTCCCGCTTTAGTGTACAGCCTGACAATTGGTTAATTCTCATTTGGAAAGATACACGTAATACTCCAGCATTTGTGCACTGAAGTGTCCAATTTGGCAGACGTTGAGTGATGGTTTGGGCTAATATCTCTATAAATGGCCGCATTGACTAGCACATTATCAGGAATGGAGCACTAGCATCTCAGCGATATAGGGAAGATATCCACAGACTTTTGTAGTCCTTTGCGCTGCAACAATTAGGATAAATTGACTCTCATAGATGATAACGCCAGGCCAAATCGTGCTCAGCTAGAGGACAATTTCTTATTCGACGAAGGAATCCTTCGAATAGATTTCACAGCATATTCTGCAGACATGAACCCAGTAGAACACGTTTTGGACATTCTAGAGAGAAGAGCTGTTAATTTCTTACGACCCCCCAGAAACAATTCAGCAGTTAGACTATATTCTACAGGAGGGAGAGAGAATACTCCAGTCCCTCATTGATAAACCTCATAGAAAGCAACATTGATTTCGGTCAGGGAATCCATACCCCTTACCTGAACTATTATTATACCTCCATTTGTATCAGGGAAGTCACATTTTTTGTTTATTTGTATGCATAAAAATATGCATTTTTTTTTTTGTTTACATACAAATTTTGTCAATAAAATTTAATTATTCATTGTTTCTTCTTCTATTCTTCTTTTCTCTTATCATACAACACATATACATCATATATCAGTCACAAAAACATTTCCTCATCCGCAGTTTATACCGAAAACTATTATATCCCGAATTGTTTTGAGCAGCATACTTAAGTTACAATTACAATTGTTATATGGGCAAGAAAATATTAAACATTTTTATTTCGGAAATATACTCTTGATTTAAGATTTTACTTCTGACTATCTACTCGAAATTCAATAGATATTTTGATTTCTTCTTTATTTCATAAAATAATTTTTTTTTAATTTGCTTTTTTTTATAAAAATATTAAAAGTTTTTTTTAAAAAAATAAAATAGCTACTCTTTTTAGTCTTGAATCTAAACAGCAGTTAACTTGAAATTTTGTAAGTAATAGAATAAAACATGTAAAGACAGTTGGCATGCATTTATTCAAATATGCAGTGGTGCCAAAAACAGGGAATATTTTTGTCATTTTGCTTTTAACTTTTGCAGGCAATCGTAAAACTCTACACCAGTCGGCATCGTTTTTGCCTTTCTAAATAATATAGAATACATAATAACAGTATAAAACGTGATTTTAAACCATCATTTTAAGTGAACCGTTTTCATTCCAGCTGCTTACTGCTTAAAATGATGCTTTATATTTGAACCTTTTAAGTGCTTTCTTCCATTTACTATGGTAATGATATTATAATTTATTACAACATTTGAGGAAGGCATTTTGTGCTAATATATGCTGCAATTAGAGTAAATAAGAAAACTGAAGAAATACGAAGACAGTAGACAATGTTAGAAATGAAAAAAAAGTCTAATTTTTATTATCAAGATGAAAAAGCTTACATTCTTTTTGTTTAATATTTGGAACTTAATGGATACAACTAAGTAGTTTCATGATTATATTCATAACATATATCCTTGTTTTAATAAGATATTAATTTGTGTCATTTATATACTAATTTAGAAAAAAAAGAAAAATTTATAATTAGATGTTTATCTGATAATGAAGTGGTTTTCCGTTGAGAATTGTATATATTATAATTGATATTACATGGAAATTATTTTTGTAAGTTTCTATAAGACTTTTATATTAGATTTATTTTCTTTTAAAATATTTGGTGCATATAAAACGAAAAAATAATTTTAGCGTTTATATCCCACAAATTTACAATTAAATTTATAAAAATTGCAATTTTTATTAAGAAATATGTAACATTTAAAAGGTTTAGAAAGAAGAAAACATCCTTGAATATAAAAATCTTATCAATAATTACAACCTAAAAAAATGCAAATAATTATTTAAAATTTATTATTTTCACTTAAATTAATGAAAAAATATATTTATTAAAATTATTTATTATAAGAATTGTATTATGATCAATGGTGTACTGTACATTGAAGTAATAATTATTTCAAAGTAGCATGGCTATATATTTCGTCGAAATATATAAAAATAATTATATATTTCTCGTCATAGATAATGCTCATCAAAGAAAAAGTTGTAATAAAGATAGTTTCTTATTATTTTATTTCTGGATAGGTATTCTATCTGAAATCTGTTCTGATGGATGATACACATTTATTTTCTGAAATAAATATTGCATCGCAATTTATATTGTTAACGAGTATATATAGGAGTACATGAATTGAGATAATTGAGTTTTACATTTTTATACAAGTCAAGAATATTGCAAAATTAAAAAAAAATTAATAATAATTCAGTAATTTTTAATAGTTTATTCAACATCCTTAGCATCAAAACCACTATGATTAAAAAATAGAATAATGAAAAATCAAGAATAGTGAAATAAGAAAAAAACAAATAATGAAAAATAAAAAATAATTACTAATTCAGTAATTATAGAAGAATAGTGAAAAACTAAAAAAAAAAAAAAAAAAAAAAAAAAAAAAAAAGGAAAAACTAAGAAAAAAAAATTATACTTCATTATTATTTAATACTTTATCCAAATTCTTTAACTTTAAAACACTTATGATTACATAGTATTTATCATATAAAATATTAATAATAAATTATTTTTTGAGATTCACTGTAAAAGATATGTATGAATAAAGAGTAAATAATGCAAGTGTTTTATATATATATTCTTAAGAATTTTATCTATTTTATTATATTACAAATAACATTAATTTAATAATTTTTGTTTTAAATTAATGATATTAAATTTATTTTTATAATAACTTTCAAATATCTAAATATATTCATTTGTATCATAATATTTAAATAAATAAGGATATAAATTGTATATTTATAAATTTATTATTTGTGGCATCTATCACATTTACAAAAAAAAAAAAATAGTATTATGAACTTTATTTATAAAAAACAAATTTTATAAGAAAATGTCTATACTAAAACTCTAAAATTAAAATACCAATAAAATCATTTAAAATTACCAATTATCACTTTTATTTAAAAAATAATAAGTTTAAACAGTTGGCTAGAAGGTGGTGTCTTAGTCAAATGTTTACATAATAAAAATTCAATTATATTTTTGTCATTTAATGTAAGAATTTCAAACACATAAGCTTTGTTGTCACAACAAGAAAATATTGTATTCCATTCCCACTAATTATGTCTCAAATGTATACTATGGGCAGGATGTGTTGTTCTAACTTTAAGTGAAATATATTATATTTATGAATTTCAAATGCATTAAATGAATTGTTTCAACCTTGCAGCGTATTTATTTTTAAATAATAAAAATTTGTCAGGAATGTAAACATACTTTTATTATTAATTTTAATATTTTAATAGCGTTATCGTTATATGAAAGTTTCTCACACTCTGCATTAGAGTTTTATGACAAATCTTTTGGAAAACGCACAAACTCAAATGGTAGATTTTAGCGAGATAGAAAGGTAATTCATCCCTCCTTTAAAATGAACTGTATTAAAGTGAAAATACATTAAACACATTTTAATGTATTGAATGTCCATTTGGATTTTAGTTTATCTATTTTCATAACCGAAAATTAGAAAAACATCATTTATTATTTACTAATTAAAAATATAATAAATATTATAATATAATGAATAATAAATATAATAAATATTATAATATACACTCAAGAGCAAAAACATTATGACCACCTGTCAATAACGAGTTGGCCCACCTTTGGCGCGCAACACAGCTTCAACCCGCCTTGGCATGGATTAATACCACCACTTAATACCAGTTAAATACCACTTCCACCTGATCACGTGCCTTCCACGTCATCCAGGCGAGTTCATTGCAAAATGTAGGGGTGGTCATAATGTTATGGCTCTTGAGTGTAATGAATAATAAATATAATAAATATTATAATAATATCATAAATAATAAATATAATCAATATTATAATGATATAATAAATAAAGAATATTATAAATATTATAATAATATAATATATTATTTTTTATCATTTTTAACACCACCAGATGTCACTAGGCTTTAATAACTGACTGGTGCTTTCAGTTAAATTATTGAGTTAAAAATAACGTAAAAAAGTTAACAGTTTTAATTTTATTTTTTTTCCTCAAACAAACAAAATGTATTTTCAAAATAAATCCTAAACTAATAAAAAGGAAATATTATTTTTGGATAAGAATAATTACTTTGTTTAGCTGGTTAATATTTTTAAAGCCTGTCTCAAACTCTAATTCTTAATATCGTTTTAAACAGATATTTGTTTATTTTTATTTTGTTTTAAAAAGATGTTTATTTTTTATTTTGTTTTAAAAAGATGTTTATTTTTTATTTTGTTTTTAAGCAGATATTTGTTTATTTTTATTTCGTTTGAAATAGATTTTTATTATTTATTGTTTTTTATTTGATTTTTGTTTATTGTTGTATGTTGTTTTAAACAGATATTTGTTTTATTTTTATTTTTTTTAAATAGATATTTGTATGTTGGTGTTTTAAACAGATATTTGTTTATTGTTGTTTGTTGTTTTGAACAGATATTTGTTTTTATTTTTGTTTTAAACAGATATTTGTTTTATTTATTTTTTATTTATTTATTTATTTTTTTTTATTTTAAAGATATATTTGTTTATTGTTTTATATTGTTTTAAAGAGATATTTTAATAGATGTTTCAACGGATATATTTTTCATAAAATTAACTAAAACTAAAAATGTTTTATTTTCATAAGACAGACAACATAGTTTCATATCAGCTAGTAATAGAAAAATATACTTTTACAAATATCAAAAAGTTAAATATGCATTTTATGTGAGTTTTGAGTCATTTGAGTCATTTTATTATGTGAGTTTTTTTCAAATAACATAATGTCAATTAATGATATAAAAAGTGATTTAATCAATACACTAGAGCTTAATACCAAATTAACTTGGTGAACCGCTTGTGGCCAATGCACAAATTCCAGCACTGCATTTAATAGCAGTTGCAACTGTGACTTAGATGTCCCTGGTTCGAAATAGCACTCATGCCTCGTGGCAGAAGTGGCTGCGGAGGAATCTTTATTAGTTTCACAGGAGACTAATACAATTTGTTTCAGATAATCAAACATATCATTCTGAGATAAGCCATGTTCATTTAGTTTACCAGAATGTTGTGTATGTCCCCCATGCTTGCTGGTTGGATACCCAAATATTGGTTCGCCTAGCTTATAACTTCGGATAAACTGATTATATTTGGGGGCCCAGACATTTATGAGAGCTATTAATGGAATGCTGCTTTGTTTCTGAAGGGATATATAAATTATTACATGCTCTATGATTTACTGGTTAATATATCCATCATAGTTAAGTTGATTAAATTGAAAACATGGAATTTATCAAATTAATGTATATTTCTTGATGATTCATTTTAATGATAAATACGAGTAGTCTATTACACATATATATTTATATAAAAACTACGTTAAATAATTTTAGGATTTAAAATTTAAAAATATAACTTTGGATAAACTGATTATAGTTGATGGCCTAGACATTTATTAAATTATTAATGGAATGTTGGAATGTTGTTTTGTTCCTGAAAGGATATATAAATTATTACGTATTCAATGATTTACCGGTTAATATATCCATCATAGTTAAGTATATTAAATTTAAAACATGAAATATATCAAATTATCGTATATTCCTTGATTATTCATTTTATGATTAAACATACATAGATTAAACATTGCCAATTAAACATACATAGTTTTAGGATTTAAAATTTAAAAAAAATCAGTCAAATATATGAAATGTAATTTTGAAAGTCAGTTACTCATTTTTTACGTTTTTATTTAATATAAAATGTTAAAAAAAATGTATAAATAATATTAAATAAAATTATGTTGAAAATAGAATGCCTATATAAATTAAAATGTAATTATTTTTATACTTTTTAATGATTTTTATTTTCAGGCAAATAATATATAATAAATAATAAATGTAATCTACAAAATATATTAATTAAACATAATTTGTATATATTGCCTTAATTATACCTATGCATCTATTTCACATATAAAAGGAGATTTGTTAATGAATATGCTTGTGAATATTCTTTTTATTCCATAATATTACATTCATTAGAGCTGCACTAATCAAATGAATAAAATAACATTAAAATGATGAGAAAAATTACTGATTTATTTACAATATAAAAGAGATTTAGAAAGCTAAAAAGTGAAATAAAATAAATTAGAAATAGAAACGTTTCAGATCGTTACACTCAGTAATGTTTTGAAACTTATATACACGAGTTTAAATAAGTACTTTTTAAAGTAATTACTTTAAGTAAGTCGTATATATATATATATATATATATATTGATATAGATATAGATATATAGATATATAAATTTGTGCAATTGAGGGCAGTAAATTTATCTTATTGTGAATACGGTCTTATGCTTTATTTGTCATAGTTTTCAGTTTATTTTTCTTTTTTTATCGCCTAAGTAAGATTTTTAGTTATACTGTGTTTTAAGTTACAAGAAAACTTAGATTATTTCCATTAATTTAGTTTATATATACCATACAAGAAAGAATTAGCTTACTATTCGGTACCAGTGTTTTTAAATTGGTATTAATTTTTTACATAACAGCATCATATATATATACAAGTTTAAAAAAAACAAATGATCATTATGAACTAATAGAAAACATTTATCTGCATATTTTCAACTAGTTGTTTTTAAATAAGGTCATATATAAGAATAAATCGACGTTTTTA
This sequence comes from Caerostris extrusa, assembly GCA_021605095.1. Taxonomy (NCBI): domain Eukaryota; kingdom Metazoa; phylum Arthropoda; class Arachnida; order Araneae; family Araneidae; genus Caerostris; species Caerostris extrusa. The sequence goes on from BPLR01002597.1 coordinate 34,343, forward strand.
TCTTTCAGCCATATTTAAAACAAGTCTACAAGCGGCGAAACATCTTAAAACCTGATAATAATTCATATTAATTCCAAATTCCTAAAAGCATAAACGACTCTAACTTTATTATTCCACCCCCCAGAGCCTTTTCAACGGTCATAAAGCTGAACTTGTTCATTTAAAAGTTGGTCTCCCTCTTCCAATAAAATATTAGATAGCACCAGAGATCTTCCCAGATATTTTCTCGTGCATAAATATGCAGAACTCAAGCGAAAAAATGAAAGATCTACTAGAATGGAATGCATCCCCTGAAGTTTGGGGGAGAAAAATTTCGTGAAATGAATATGGGCAGTTTAGGATATTTTATTTCGTGCAAGTAAAAAAATCGATTTTGCTCCGGCCAAAACAGGGCAAAATGAAGGCATTAAGAGATATATTAAAATATAATGCTCATTTAAATTTGATGTTTTCGTAAGTATTTGATATATGCGTGCATATATATATGCTCGAATATTTTTTTGTTATATTATATATTGTCAGACTAAATGTCACCTATACGGACAGAAATAAATTTTTTTGTGTGTGAATAATGTTTAATTTTACAAGCGCGTACGTTAACTGATGATATATAAATATTAATCATATTAATTTTCAATAATGAGTGTATTCATAAATTATCCATAAATAAGCTGTACAAAAATGTACTTTGCATTTTTGTAAGTAGACAAGTTATTTTGGAAGAAATGGGTATTTATTTTAGAGAAATTATTATTTTAGAAGAATGAGCGGAAAACATTTCATGAAATGAATATGGTTAGCTTAGGATATTTTATTTCGTGCAAGATTAAAATCTATTTTGCTCTGGCCTTACAGAAAAAAATAAAGGCATTAAGAAATTTAATACTCATTTAAATTTGATGTTTTCATAAATATCTGATATATGTATGCTTATATAGATGCTCGCATATTTTTGTGTTATATTAATATTGTCAGACCATCTGTCACCTATAGGGGCCGAAATAAAGTTTTTTATTGTTTAATGACTTGATGATTAATTTTAATTTGACATGCGGAGTAGGTTTACTGAATATATATATCTAATCATATTAATTTTCAAAATTGATAAATATATTCATCAGCAATCCATACACATACAAGAAAAAAAAACGTACAAAATTGCATTTGGTTTTGTATAAGTAACAAGAAGTAGAAAGTTATTTTAGAAGAAATGAGTATTTATTTTAGAGAAATGATTATGGATTTTTGGATTTTTAAATATTTTATTTATACATACATATATATATATATATACTCGCATATTTTTGTGTTATATTAATATTGTCAGACTATATGTCACCTATAGGGGCAGATATAAAGTTTTTTATTGTTGAAGGACTTAATGAATAATGTTAATTTGACAAGCGAACACGCTCACTGGAGATATATATCTAATCATATTAATTTTCAAAGTTGATGAATATGTTCATTAGTTATCCATAAAAAACCGTACAAAAAATGTGCTTGGTTTTGTGTAAGTAGACAAGTTATTTTAGAAGAAATGAGTATTTATTTTAGAGAAATGAGTATTTTAGAAGAATGAGGGGTGAAAAAATTTCTTGAAATGAATATGGCTAGTTTAAGATATTTTATTTCATGTTTAAGATTAAAAATCGATTTTGCTCTGCCTCCACAGAGCAAAATGAAGGCATTAAGAAATATAATAAAATATAATACTCATTTAAATTTGATGTTTTCATAAATATCTGATATATGTATGCTTATATAGATGCTCGCATATTTTTTTATGTTATATTAATATTGTCAGACTATTTGTCACCTATAGGGACAGAAATAAAGATTTTTATTGCAGAATGACTATATGATTAGCGTAAATTTGACAAGTGAGAACGTTAACTGATGGTATACATTTAATCATATTAATTTTCAATGATGAATATATTCATCCATTATCCATAAATAAACTGTATGAAAACGTGCTTGGTTTTTTGTAAGTAGCAAGGTAGCAGACAATTTATTTTAGAAGTAATGAGTATTTAAAATAGAAATAAATATTTCTAAAGTATTTACTTCATTTATTATTTTTAAAGAATTTCAAGAATAAAAAGTATAATTTCAAGAAAGTTTCTTTGTTGCTTAAATTGGCTTTTTAATTAATTTTAAAACTTTCCTACAATTATAAACTATTATTCGGCAAACTCAGATGATATGAAAATAAACTTCTACTGCAAACATTGAGAGAGTTTCTGTTTACAATACATTCTTAATCTCAGAGTTAGTTATTTTTATTTTACTCTTTTAACAAGAAAAAACAAAAATTATTTCAAAAATAGGAAAGTAAAGGAATTCCAAGGAAAACAAATCAAAAGAATATATATATTTCTTAGTTTGGGGCAACTAAGAAATATACCAACTATATTGAACAACTATATTTTAATAAGAATTTGATAAATTCCATAAGAATTTTTATATAAAAAAATTATTATTAAACTGAATTTTTGAAATATAATTAAAATCTGTGTATTCTAGGTTCTCATAGTTTGTTCTTTAAATTAAAATATTTTTTAAGAAAAATCAGTTAAATTTTTATCTGAAAAAAATTCAGTTGAACAAATCTCTAAATTTAAAAGGTTTAACACCAATATTAAATTAAAAATAGATAATAATTTTTAATAAAATTTATTAAAAATGATAGCTATATAAATTTATAATTTATATTACAAATTTATATTTTTTTACTCTTCTAATTCTTGTTGACATTATTAATTTAATTCGTTTTACTAAAAGTAATAGAAAACAAAAATTTATTTTTAAATATATTTCTGAAAAATTAGTTTTTTAATTTTTAAAAACCAATATTAAAAATTTTAAACTAAAGCTTGATGATAATTTTCGAGTTTACAGTTTATAATTTGACATAATAAATATTTTTATTTTAATAAAAATATTTATATTAAATAAATATTTTTATTTAATTTTTATCATTTAAGATTTTATTTCCAATATACTTCGTTGTATCCATCTGAACAGTATATATATGTTTAACACTATATGTCATATGTTAAATATGGCATATAGTACTAAAGTTATATTTTATATCTAAATGTTTAATATTGTTAGATATATGTTTTTTTTTTCTTTCTAATGCAGCTGTCAAACACTTAGATAGCTTGGTCTTGGATGCCTTAAAGCAAGGGCTGCACAGACGTACTCACTTTGCATTACCCATGTGTCAATGGAAGATAAGTCACGGACGCGGAGTAACAATGCCCCCGCAACGCTCTATGATCCTATTAGACCGGAGACCTACTTTTAAAAGTGGATTCCGAACCACTACAAACAACCATGACATCGCAGGGACTCGAACCCGAAACCTGTGGTACCGAGCGCCAGAGCGCTAGCCACTAGGCCCTTCAGGTTCCTTGTTTATATGTTAATATTTGTAATTAATTGATGTTGTTTTAATGCATGCATAAGTCCTACCAAGATGAGATAAGTAATATAAAACAATTGGTTACAGATTTCTACAAGATAACATTAAATAAATCAATATAAATCACCCAATTTAAGCACAGAATTCCTAAATTCCAATTTCCGAATTCAAAGATATCGCTGACTTTTAGAATTCATCTATTTCCAGTTACGCAAGGAAATAATTAACTTCCTTTAAACAATGAGTTTTATCTAAATACAATCCAGTTCATTAAATCAGGCCTCCAAGGAAACTCTGACTTTCGAACGAATCCTTAAAACTGTGGAATGATCAATGGCTTAATTTTTTTATCGGTAAGAAATCTAATTGCATGTAAGAGTTTAATTATCAAGCAGGAAATATTCGATATTAAGGCATTTTTAAGTTAAATTTCTAATAAAATAAACTTCCAGACAAGAATAAAATTTAAAGAATCCAAATATGGAGATATTGGATAGAAAAATATAGAGATATTAAGAGAAAGAGAATTATATAGAGATATTAAGAGAAATGGTATAATAAAACAATTGTTTGAGTTTGACTTAATTTTCATCACTTTGAAGCAAAAAAAAAAAAAATATATATAAACTATATTAAAATTTCATTTAACTTTTTCTAAGATATTAAATATATTTATGACTTAATGGCTCATAACATGCAAAACCTCGTGTTTGATTAACATGTTAAATGTCATTGAGCGTTTGGAACAACTTTGGTTTCAATGGCTGAAGAAATCTAATTGCATGTAAGAATTTAATTATCAAGCAGGAAATATTCCATATTAAGGCATTTTTAAGTTGAATTTCCAATAAAAATAAACTTGCAGACAAGAATAACATTTAAAGAATCCAAATATAGAGATATTGGATAGAAAAATATAGAGATATTAAGAGAAAGAGAATTATATAGAGATGTTAAGAGAAATAGTATAATAAAACAGTTGTTTGAGTTTGACTTAATTTTCCTCACTTTGAAGCAAAAAATATTAATATAAACTAGATTAAATTTTCATTTAACTTTTTCTAAGATATTAAATATATTTATGACTTAATGGATCATAAAATGCAAGACCTCGTGTATGATTAACATGTTAAATGTCATTGAGCGTTTGGAACAACTTTGATTTCAATGGCTGAAGAAATCTAACTGCATACAAGAATTTAATTATAAAGCAGTATATAATATAAATATATAAATAATAATATAAGCAGAATATAAGCAGTATATAATATAAATAATAATATAAGCAGAATATAATATAAATTTATTTATATATTCGATATTAAGGCCTTTTAAGTTAAATTTCAGTAAAAAGCAAACCACTATATACTTCAGACAAGAATAAAATCTAAAGAATTCCAACTATTAAGAGAAATAGAATAATAAAACAGTTGTTTGGATTTCACTTAATTTTCATTACTTTGAAGGAAATGTTATTATTATAAACTATATATTAAAACATCTAAATTTTTCTAAGATATTAAATATATTTATAACATAATGGATATAGTATTTGATTAAGATGTTTAACGTGTTTTGAGTGTTTGGAACACCTTGGTGTCAATGGCTGAAGAAAAAAATATCGTGTGATTATATGTTTTAATATTTTTTCTAAATTATTTTTCAATATAATTATTTTAAGTAATAAACTATTAACTTCAAATAATTTTTTTAAAAATTCCTTTATACTTTATTATAAAAATTATTTAGTAACTAATAAATTATTTCTTCTTGTGACCGAATACGTATTTATTTTCCTTAAAGTATACAATAATTTGTTTGTTATTTAAATAAGGACATTGTTTTTATGACATTTTTATACAGATTAAATATGTAAAAGTAAACCTTTTGCAAAAGATAGAAAATTTAGAAAATATTTTCAAATATATAATATTAACTATAAATTGACGTGAACAATTTTTTCAACAACCTCGAAATCAATTTTTTTATCTACGACTAAACTCAAAATTCGAATCCTGAAATAAAATATTTTTAAAACATTTAATTTCCCTTTATCTAAACATTATTACATTTATTTTTCTTACAGTTTTCAAAAACCTTTTTTTTCCGAAAAGCAAATATTTAAATAGCTTTTCTTACTTACTTTAAAAGCGAAGAAAAACATAAATGTAAATGTGTTTTATTCTTTTCATTTAATTCTCAACCTCATTAAATTTCTCGGTGGATTTCTAGATAATCAAAACGTCAAGAACAAATAATCTGTCTTCAAAGAGTTCAGAAGTTTTTGTACTGCTTTTTCATTTACATTACCGTTTCAAATTATCTATCTGCTTAAAAATTAATTTTGATCTGATAATAAATTCTTATCTTTGTAACTAAAATCGTTTTCTAAATTTTCATATAATGTAATACATATTTAATAATGTTTTTGGAGAAAATATAACAAGAGAGGTTTTTAATCAATTATACCTTCTTATATAAAATGACGATGACTTTATATTATTTCGTTATTATTAAAACAATATATTGTCTCTCATCATTTTGCAATTTTTTTTTGCAAATTCATTTTAGATATTCGATAACAATATAGTTAAAGATATGTTATGATATATAACGATCTTTTAAAATTATCTATCTTCTTAAAAATTAATTTTGATCTGATAATAAATTCTTATCTTTGTAACTAAAACCATTTTCTAAATTTTGTAATAATGTAATAAATATTTAATAAACTTTATTTAAGAAGCATAAACAGAGAGGTTTTTAATCAATTGTGCCTTCTTATATAAAATGAAAATGATTTATATTATTTCATTATTGTTAAAATAATATATTATCATTTTATCCTTTTGCAATTTTTTTTTTTTTTTTTACAAAATTATTTTAGTGATTCGATAACGATATAATTAACGATATGTAATAATGAAATTGTTGTTGAGAAATACTTTCAGTTAGAACATTTTATTTGATTTTGGGATCAAATTTACACGAAAGTTTTGCTTTAAAGCTCCTCATATTTTCTTTTCGGAAGGAACTGCACATTTATTGTGATTTATATGATAGAGTAACATAAACATGTCAGAAATCGTCAAAATATGATAAATTAATTATTACAAAAAGATTTCCTAAAATCACTGATATTATTATAAATTATTTTTAAAAACAAAAGAAAAAAGAAAAAAGGAAAATTATATATTAGATTTATTTTGCTTTAAGTAACATTTTTTGCATGCATTTGTCTCCCTAAGTATCTCCTTCCAAAAACCATATAGTATGTCGGAATTTTTCTCTTAAAGAAAAATAGCCATAATTTTAAAAGTTTTAAAATATATCTAGTAGACTTTCATGAAAATTAATGTAGTATAACAATACAAGTTTCAAAACTTTAAAAATATATCTAAATAGAGTTTCTTGAAAAATTAATGTAGTATATCAATACCAAAGTTTCATAATGCTTTATTTCTAAAACAATGACAATATTTTGTTTCTATAAATCTAATAATATTTTTTTCTAGAACTGTAACAATATTTTAAATCGCATAATTGCGCGTAAATTCCATTCTTTCATGCAAAACTAAAATCCTTTTTTTCCATCTTTAATGTAAATATTTAATTTTTTAAATTTTATTTCGTACTTTTAAAATCTTTAGTATAGAAGTATAAATTAATTTTGATTATCATTTTTTTTCTAATTTCACTGCATAAAATCAATTTAATATCAGTCTGACAAAATAAATTCGATTTATGGCATTTGAAATGAAATGGCTTATGGTAAGCAGCTGCACTTGAAACTTTATAATTACAAATGGCTTGAAAATTCTTCTGATGCGAAAAGAGCGATTTCGTTTTGGAATGTAATTAAATTCCATATCGAAAATGATGCAAGTTTGAGCAAAAGATGCATTAAGAATAATGAATGGGAAATACACTAACTCTCTTCATTGAAATATTGATATTTAAGTTCTTAGTGACATACTTTAATAACAATGTAAAAATTAAAATGTTTTGTTAATTTAACATGCGCAAAGTAGTGTTATAAAAATTTATTTGTCTGAATGTATTAACTGCATCCATAAAAAAGAATTCCTCCACTAAGGGTTCTTTAGAAAATGTATAAAGACTTCTGTAAAAGATCTTCATAAACAGTTTAAATGTTTTTCTAAAAATCAGTATAAAGGCTACTAACATGAAAGCACTCATTTAAAAAATTAAAATATAATCTACAGTTAAGTCGCTAAACCATAATGCTACAATTATACGCGTTTCATTTTGAAGTTTTTAAGAAGTACGTTGTTAGTAGTGGAAGTAGTTATCATTTTAATTAACACTTATTGCATTAATCGAGCGCTTTCATTTCATACGACTAAATTGATTATTCACTTGACTCTTAATTCTGGGGAAGAGAACTATTCTCAATTTTCCAAGAAAGACAGCGGTGGCTCTATTTAGACGTTTGACTTGTCATGACTGTTTATGTGACCACTTCTTTAGAATTGTAGTGATGGATATCCTAAACTAAACTAAACTAGGCGGTCTATGACTTTTGAACATTTAAATAGTTGTAATGCCCTTTCTCGGTATGAGAACATAGTGAAAAAAAGTACTGGAAAGCCCATGAACTAATGAAACAGGTGCTAAAGTTTGGAAATTGTAAAATATATAATAATTAACTTTATAGAAACGCAGGTAGTAATGTAAACTCATGTTTGTGAAAATTGCAACACCATGAAGGAATCGTCATAATTGAATGAAATTTAATACACAGTTCAGTGGTAGTGGTACAAATAAATGATTAAATGTTCAAAGCAAACAAACAATAACAAGAGATCGGAAGCAGCAATTGAGATCGTCCATATGCTATGGCACCCCAGACCATAACTCCGGGTGTTCGTCCACTGTGGCGTTCGATAATGCACTCCGGAAGGTGGCGTTCACCGGCATAGCGTCTGACACGAATGCGGCCATCATGGTACCACAAATTAAAGCGGGATTCGTCAGAAAACAAGACATGCTGCCAATCAGCACGCCAGTCTCTATGCCGAGCGGCTAACATTGTAGCCGCAGGCGGCAATGGTTTAGAGTGAGAGGGATCCTGCTTAAAGGAGTCCTTGCGCGCAGTCCACACTGCAGCAGACGTCTACGAATTGATGAAACACACAATGAAACACCTGTAGCTATTGACCACTGTGCTGCCATTGTCTAGAGGAAGATGTACGGTCCGTCAGCGCCATGCGGACCAGGTGTCTATCATCGCGAGCTGACGTCACATTTCGGGGTCCACTCCCGGATTTCCCAGTTGTCCGACACTCGTCCGTCCACTGCTTCCAAAGACGCATCACTGGTGTTGCTGTTACGCTGCACACGAGCGGCTACTGCACGATAAAACAATCCAGTTTCACGAAGGCCGATGATTCTCCCCGTTCAAACTCTGTAAGTTGTTCAAATCTCGCTCTCTTTCGTCGAAGAGGCATAAGTAACGATTGAGCTAACGTATATCACTAACAGATAACCACCGATAACAATACACGCCCGCTACAGCCGTTCTATTTATTCGGATCCATCCGCCGTTCAGAGGGCGCTGCTCAGCATACGCATGCGGTACGGATTTGAAATTCTAATCATTTGCATATCATGCGCTAATTTGCCTTTCCAGAAAATTTCAGCTCACTTGCGTAAGTCCCTTCATGGTGCTGCAATTTTCTCACAAACATGAGTTTATTATCTTATTTTGAAGTAAAAACAAATATTGATATCAATTGTTTGTAATAGTTTCTTTTTATCATTTAATAATATTTTACAATAATATTAGTATTTTGTAATAAAGTTTATAATACTATCAGCCTTAACAATATCCAGGTCTTTTTTATTCTAAAACTAATATCAGCTATTGAACTGCTAGTCAAATGTCAGAAATAACCAATTATGAATTTTGCAATTTCCTTGATTTTTTATCCTTCATTTTTTTTCCAACAATATTTACCCCAGTTATTTATATGTTGTGTCATTTACTAAAGCTTATGTTATACTGTATGTTTGCCTTTATCCTGAAAGCGTTAAGTTATATGAAACTCCGTGAAAATACTTTTATACTTTAAGATAGATTGATTTCAGATTTCTAAAATAGTTAAATAAAATAAATTTATAACTATATAGCAAATTACAATCTTTAAATATTATTTAATTGTTTTTAAATTTTCTTCAAATTACATTATCAGACGCTTTAGTTGTTCAACTAAATACTATTAACTATGAGAAAGAAGCAGAATTTAACAGTTATGGCATTATTAAATACTTAAAAGCAATTATCCTAATCATCCATAAAAAAAAAAAAAAAGAAAGTGCTTCCAATATTTCAACTATTAAAGGATTAAACTATTTTAGTGTGGATGAAATAAAAGATTATTTTCCAAAATTTTAAACAATAGCTATAGAAAAATGCGTAGTCTTAAAAACTTATCTATCAATCTAATCTTTTTTTCTCAATAACAATTCTAAGAACAATGACTTGTTTATTGATAATATTAATTTATAAGAGAATAAATTTATATATATATATATATATATATATATATAAGTTATATATATATATATATATATATATATATATATATATATATATATATATATATATATATATATATATATATAAAATTAATCATAATTTTGTTTGAGATAAAAATAATTGTTTATCTATCATCGATTTTTTCTACGCTTACACTTTTATCACATAACGTGAAAAGCGTTACACTCACTGATTGTTTCTGAATAAATTAAATAAGATATTTAAATATGAAAGCATTTTTCGAAATTAGTAACAATAAAAGTGTTTTCTCTCAGACTAATAAATTCAGTTATTTATCATAAATCATTTTTAATTATGATAAATAACTGAACTAAAAGCGCATTATTTTCAACATTGCAACTTGATAGTATTATTCATCGATTTTTAATCTAGAATTGTAAACAAATATTGGTTTTTATTGGATTTATTAATTAGTAAGTTAATGTTTGCTTGTGTGGAAAGCATATTTATTTGACGGAAGAAAACAAAATTAAATGATATTTGTTGAATATTGAGAAATTAGAAAAATAGTTTATATAAATAAATATTTTTATATAAACTATAAAAGCATATTTTTGCTTTGATCATCTATTTATGTGTTATATTGATTTAACTCTAAATAAATTTTAGATTTTTCCTAATCCATATTACTGCATGCTTTTAAACATTGAAACATGATGCACTAAATAGTAGTACATATATACTTTTATATGTATACTTGTACATATAGGCATTTATTTAGTCGTGTACTTTTACAATAGTACACACTAATTAGTAGTGTATATATATATATATATTGTTTGTACTGAGAATTTCAGTAATAGTATTTATTATCATAATTCCATTTAAAAAATACATACAGATTATATGTATTTGATACCTGTTTAACATATTGTAAATATCCGTTATGACCTTAGGAAGTATCTGCATAGGTTTTATATAGTATCATTATCCAAAGCTCATTCATCACAAAGGAATTAAAATTAATTCTTTAAGAATACCACAATCCAAAAAAAAGAGAAAAGATACGATAATTTTATTTTACTTCGTTTTATATTATATTTTCTTGTAATAATAAGTAAAATAACTTATCCCCTCCGATGTAAGTAATTAATATTTTATAATTCCAAAAGGGGATATAGGTAATTTTCTTTGAGAAAATATTAGTGAGCTAGTTTCAGTTACATACAAGTTAATGTTTTCTAACTTTCCTTCTACATAAATTCAAGTATCAACTACCTTACAATATTTATGCTTAAAGCATGGTGGGTCTGCATACAAATTACGCTTATTTTTCCAAATGAGATTCCACCTTTCCAAATAACTTTGTATTAACTCGATTTGCAAGATATTTGAGAAAATAGTCACGTAAATTAAGCAAAAATAAACGAAATCCTTTATTCACGAAAGGAAATAAAAAACCAAAATTCTTTATATATTTTCTTATTATTTATTTTTTTTTTTATAAAATTATCTTATTCATTCTCAGCATACCTCTGCTGGAAAACGACCGTGACTAAATTGAGCGAAAGCTTCCATAAGTAGGCAATGAAATTTTTTCTTCTTTTCCCCCAAAGTTCTGCAACCATTTTTATTATCATCTGTGGGGATGCCCGAAAATAATTATTTTCGTACTCTCATTCACATATCCTCTCACGGATGCAGTAAAAACTTCCTTCCCCAGAAGAAAGCAAAAGTTTTAGTGGGGAAGTGAAAATTAATGATGGCTCTAGCGAGATTTTTCTGTTTCCTAGTCTGAATGCTTCGATGTTTCACTCTTAAATTGCTCGTAAAAGTACAATAAATGACGAGGAGTAAAGCTATGGCACTGAAGCGGTACGGATGAATCAAATAAAAGGAAAAATATTTTGCAGTTAGATGATTCAGGGTACGAATTTGGTTTCCAACTTGTTAGAATCTTTGAGATGACTCTTGTATTGTTTAATTTTACAGTTGGTTATAAAAAGATGCAACACCTCTCGACTTGGCTTAGTTTTTTGAGATTTATGCTCTCCAATTGACTGCTTTATTTGAATATTAATAAAAAGTGAAAGGAAAATAACAATTATAACTTAAATAAAAATCAAAAGTCAAGTGTAAGTCGAAACATGCACAGGATATAAAATGTTCAAAACTAAGAAAGTTTTTGAGCTATAAAAAGAAACATGTCGACAACCAAATAATTCTCAACATTCAAAATTCACAAGCATAATCATTGATGGAAAAATTACAGCTAAAAGAAAACGAAAAATGTTACAATCTTGATGATCTGCTTACAATGATCTTGTTTAATAACAATCCCTATTTCTGATCCTTATATTATAGAGAATGCGTGAAAAAAAGAGACTATGAGTAAACGAAGATGATTCAGGGTAGGAATTATTTCCAACTTTTACGAATCTTTGAGATGTCTTATTTTTTCCATCGATTTTTAATGTTTAAATATACTGTTGGTTATAAAAGATGCAATACCTTCTCGACTTGACTTAATTTTGAGATTTATGCTCGCCAATTGGCGTTTTATTTCATGCTTATCCCTTGGAGAACTAATAAAATTAAAAATAACAATAAGAACTTATAAAATCATAAGTTACATAAACCGAAACATACACTAGTAAAATGTTCAAACTAAGAAAGTCTTTTGACCTTAAAAGAAAACATGTTGGCACCCAAATAAGTTTCCCTACATTTTAGTAAAATCCACTAACAATTGCTATTGGTGGAAAAATTAAAACTAAAAAAACGAAAAATATTACAAAACTTGATGGTCTGCTTTCCAATGATCTTGTTTAATAACACCCTGTTTGATCGTTAGATTTTTTGAAATCATGAAAAAATACTATAAGTAAACAAAGATGATTCTGGGTAAGTATTATTATTTCCAACTTGTTACAAATCTTTTGAGATGACTTAGCTTCGTCTATCGATTTTTATTATTTAAATTTGCAGTTGGTAATAAAAAGATGCAACACCTGTCGATTTGACGCAATTGT
>BPLR01002598.1:0-26433 GCA_021605095.1 Caerostris extrusa
TGCGCCGTTCTAATGACCTCGGTTTCTTTTTATTGTGAAGCGAAAGGGTTGCTCTATCACAGGGGTGAAGCCGCCGGCAGCCAGCCTTGAATATTTTTCCCAAAGCCAGTGAGATTTTATTACTATTTTACAGAATATATTTATTTATAATGGCCAAAGTAGGGAAAAAAGAATATATTAAATAATGCATTATGCGTGCATCCACATATTCAAAAATGAACCGTCGAAATGATTAGAAAAATTAACTTTACAGATTTTTTAAAATAATATTCTTGCGAGATATAGGACAGATATTGCATGTTTTATTGATAAGTTTACGAGTTATATTGATTTCGCAAGAATATAGCGTAATTATTCTGCAGAAACTCATTACTCTAAACTTATGATGCGCTCTCATCTTGGAACATCTAATATAATAGGTTTCATGTTGGACTATAGTGACCTCAGTGACGCAATGACCATCCCTAGATAGCATACTGAATTGATTGTTGATAAGCAGAAGGGACGATTTACAGCTATCTAATTTTAAGTCCCTGACCACCTTCAAAAGGGACGACTTGAATTAATTTTAATCTTATGATGGGTCCACAAGATGCAACATCGTACACACCAGCGATAATCACACAGCTCGACACAAACCATGATTAAATTGACGAAAATGAAATAATTACCCAGCCTGCTGGAGGCATGCGAGCAGTCGGTCCAACCAACGATGCTAATTTCACTCGTAATCACTACTATCCTGTGGTCGAAACCAATGGATCCAAGTGAAGAATCCTCAAATGTATTGCGTTTAGGGACTCTTTCTTCACATCAGAATGAAATATATCCCCATTTTCAAATTCCAGTCCAAGCATTTCACGCCATTATGGTAAATCCCCAAGAGGCTCCAAAACGATCTTTTCCAGCGAATTAAATTCAGAATCGTTCGAAATGATGATCCGTTATGAGGGAATGATTCACATCTTTCGGACTAATGAACCGGCACAGAGTTTCATTTGTGAAAATTTTTGTATCTTGAAGTAAGATCACTTGTGTTAACGACATTTAGAATGAGTAATCGATGGCGTTACTTCAATAAATTCTATAACTTTTTCTTTGTTGTTAAACTGAATCCTAAACTAAGTAATAATTTTTGATTAAAAGAACTTTTAAGTAGCTTTAAAATTATTTTTAAAATAATTGTAGAACTAATTAAAAAAAGTTCGAAAACTTACTGAAAGTTAATTGAACTAAAATATGATTAGACTGCATGAGCAATTAATACTTCTGATATTTTTTAAAGTGGTATAGTAAAGATTCATCATTTTCTCGAACTCAAAATACAGTCAATGAGGAAGAAAGTTCAAGGTTGACAGATTCTCCTTTCAAGGACGGGGTTGACCCTTACGTTAGACTTTGGATGTTTTTTTGTTCTTCGCCCGTTAGACTTTGGAATCGATAATAGGAGAGGGAGAAAGTGAAAAGAGAATGTGAGGAGTCGAGTGAAGAGTTCCAGGCAGTACGGAGTACAAAGACCCTTAAACGAACTGACTTTTTAAGATGATTTTGTAAATATTTGTTATGTAATTTCGTTTCGTGTGATGTTTTATAGTTGTGCAGGCTGTCTTAGCAAATTTTATTAAATACGGCAGCAAAAGGTTTTGTTATTATTTAAAGAAATAATTCAGTTTCAAACATGAAACAACACTGAATCAGGACACACGTATATCAGGCCTTAACTTGTGCTTTAATTAACTAGTTTAATCAGAAAATACATTTCCAGCATCTTATTTTTCAGCTCCATAAATTTTTTATTCATATTCTTATAATTTTATATTTAATACCGATTCTATGAGTTAATAGAGTACGATCAAAATTATACGTAAGTGGCAACTTTACATATAATTTTTTTTTTTTTTAAAACTGTAAAGAAAATTTGTGTTGATCTCTAAGAATAAAATCAATTTCTTATGCGCTTGCTTATCTTGAATTTCCGTCACATCTCTTTGAGCTCCAGAAATTTTTACCTTTACATTTTCCCCTTTCATGTCTCACAACCTGTCCAACTGGAGAGAAGTATATAGAAGTTAACAAAAATGAAAGGGAAAGGTGTTTACCCTGTTCAGCGATTTCAATCTCTCTGCGACCGAAGGCATGCTGTTTGATGTTCTTCACGCAGAAGTCGGAATTTCCGGAGGAGTTGACTTGGTGCTTGTCCCTGGGCAACTTGCCCTCCTCGTCAGAGCTCGTGTCGCAGTAGGAAGCTGAAAGAAAAAGAAAAAAGATCAACATTTAAAGTGTGTAAAGGGTTGAATTTAAACAACTAGTAATTTACGCGGAAAAAAAAAAAAGTTACTTTATATCTAATAACCAGAGATTATCTAATAACCAAACCGATATCAGCTTAACCAAATATTCAATCATCGACATTTGATGATGTTTAAGGGTTGAGTTTAAACAACTATTAATTTAAGGGGTAAAAAAGTTTATTTTAAATAAGATTATCTAATAAACAAACCGATATCAGCTTAACCAAATATTCAATCATCGACATTTGATGATGTTTAAGGGTTGAGTTTAAACAACTATTAATTTAAGGGGTAAAAAAAGTTTATTTTAAATAAGATTATCTAATAACCAAACCGATATCAGCTCAACCAAATATTCAACCATTCAACCATCGACATTTGACGATGTTTAAGGGTAGAGTTTAACAAGTATTAATTTACGGGAAAAAAAAGTTTACTTTAAATGAGACTATCTAATAACCAAATTGATATCAGCTCAACCATCCACATTTGACGATGTTTAAGGGTTGAGTTTAAACAAGTATTAATTTGGGGAAAAAAAAGTACTTTAAATAAGACTATCTAAAAACCAACCCGATTAACATCGATTTTAATAACCGATGTAAAGCAATCAAACAATTTCAAATGTGCAATACAGAAAATATATAAGGCAATCTATCATTTATCGGCTTAATAATCGATATAAAAACATTCAAATAATTTCCAGCTTGCAATACAGAATATAAAAGCAAAGAAATCTATTATTTATGGGTTTAATAATCGATGTAATTTTGAACTGTACAAACTTTTTAGAGATATTGACATTCTAAAATTTATTAAACTGAACAGAATGAGATGGGCCGGTCATATCATGAGAATGGAAAGTGAAGTGTTACTTTGAAGGTTTGCAATACAATTCCTTTTGGACAACGATCAAGGGGAAAACCGAAAAAGAGATGGGTCGACTGTTTAGACTCTGATTTTAATGTTATTAAGATGAAAAAACTGGATGTCCACGACCCAGAGGAGAACAGCCTGGCTGGATCTTTTAAAGAAGGCCAAGGCCCACAACGGGCTGTCCAGCCAGTTATGATGATGATGAATAATCATTCAAACAAGATGTAAAACATTCAAATAATTTCCAACTTGCAATACAGAAAATTTACTTAATAATCAATGTAAAACATTCAAATAATTCCCAATACAGAAAATATACAAGGCAATCTGTTATATATCGGCTTAATAAACGATGTAAATTATTCGAATAATTTTTACAATACAGAATATACAAGTAAGGCAATCTATATTTTGCATTATAACAGTTTGGTAGTAATTTGGTATATTTAAATTATATATTATAAAATTTCATAATTGATTTTAGTTTAATAGTCAAATGCAATACTTTCAATCATAAAAGCAATTATTTTCTGAATATAATAATAATAACTACTTGCTTAAATGTGGTGTACAAAGATATCAAATAATAATGATCAAATACTAATATTTAGATAAGAACATCGAATACATCTGATAATATAATAAGCGAGTATCTAGATCTGATATATAATATATGAGATAGATATAATATGTGCGGATTTATATATTATATTCTAGATGCATCTGATAATAAGACCATACATACATATGATGTGACCTAGTTATCAGTTTATGAAAATTTAAATTTTTTGTCATAAGTTTAACGAGATTTTAAAATGCCATATCATGCCAAATAAATGCCAAATCGTATTTTATAATGGAAACAATATAAAACCAGATTTTCGACAAAATATATCACCATTATTTCTACATATTTGTTTTAATTAAAATTTGAAAACTACTCAATTAACTTAAGCTTACATATAACGTTTGTACAGTATATTTATTGGAATTGCAATAATGAATATAAAAACCAACCAAATCCATCATAAAAAGCATAAATAATAATTAAAAAAAAACATAAAAGAAAAAACATTGTATTTTATAAAGTGTTTTCAAAATCTTGCACAAATTAGTTGTCTAACAAGGTTTCAAATTAATTTGATGACAATAAATAAACTTATATTTTATTAATAAGTGTATATTATTATTAAGTGTAGTAATTAAGTGTATATTTTATTTTACACTTTTGCAAAAAATACGAAAAGCCAAAAGCTATACCTCCATTTAAATCACCTGATGCCATTTTTTTATGTTGAAATCATTACAAATCACAAAGAAAACTTTAGAAACAATTTGTAAAACGGACGCCATAGGCACAATCAAAGCAACTTTTTCACACTTTTCAATTCACTAATTCAGCACAGAAATCAATATACGCAATATAATGTGAGTAACACGTTTTTGTTTATTAATCTACACTCAACTACTTTATTAACCTCGTGCATCAGAAATAACAAATACAGCGAGTCAAGTTTAGATGCAACTGAAGAAGGTTTGTAATATTTATTTGAAAACCCAGTAATAAATTGCTTTTATTTAAGTTATTCAACAATTAGTAAATGATAAATGTTTTGAGGATTTTACAATTTCTTCAGTAAAAAAATTTGGTATTGTAAATTATAATTAGTCATGTATATGTTCTTATTGTAGATTAACACGGAGATCCTTGGCCACTAAAGCTCCTTCACTGTAAAATGTTGAAATATAGCTGTGGTCTCATGCCCTTTGAGTTAATAAGAAAAATAGATAATTAAATGCCCTTTTTTTTAAAAAAGATTTATTTATTTAATAAAATTAAAAAATGAAAAATAACAAAAATTTCAAAAGTGTTGATGAAATCAGTTGCATGTAAAAAATAAATAAATAAAAAAAAATTAAACAGAAGCGAACATCATCTATTTATCTATTTAGCGATCTCATCATCTATCTAGCGATTTTTCATCTCGGCAGTTGTAAGGAATTAATTTAAAATATTTAGAACAGTGCGAGGTCTTTTGTTATGTTTCATGTATACGTTTTAAACATAGTTCAGTTAGTTAGTCATTTCAAATACTATAGGATAGGAAATAAAAATTCTGTACTTTTTATTATATATGTTTTTAAATACTTGCAAGAAAGGAAGAAAATAATTTTGGGTATTGGTATACACTTTAATAGCATCTAAAGCATTTAGATGTTACTTATTTATTCATTTATTAGCATCTAAAGCGTTCAGAAACCACTTTAAACTGTCCCAGTCTCATATGACAGAAGAGCATCACAGAGCCCAATCAGACTTCTCACCCACATCATTCCCAAAGTGTAAAGGGGCAACTCAGCTCTAGGCACAGAGATGTGGTGTGGTGTGTGTAGTGTAGTGTAGTGTAGTAGTGTAGTGTAGTGTAGTGTAGTAGTACATTCATCAGTCAAATTATAGTGAAGAAAATTAAATAAAACTGAAACAATTACACAGAAGATTGTTGAAAGTCAGAATTTTCCATATGAATGTCATTCATTTACTATAGCAACACAAGGTGGTTATAAAACTGATTTGTTTTAATTTTATATGCTACACTTTCAACTAGATTTGAAAGATTGAAAATTTTAAAAAGTAGAATTATTTTAAGATTTGAAAGATTGAAAATGTAAAATTAGAATCATTTTACAAATGAATCAATCTTCAAAAGGTAATTTTTTAAGCACCAAACTTTTCTTACTTGAGTTGCCTTTTGACACTGTAAGAACAAACTTTTAAAGTGCAAATTCTAAAATTAGAAGCAAGAGTTAATCGATAACAGGTTAAAAAAATATTCCGAAAAACGTCAAAAATTGCCCATAAACAAAAATTTTTTTGAAGTGTATTTCAACTGACAACAACATAAAAACTTATCACAAAGTAATCTTTAAGAAAATATCAATATTGACCGAAACTGAAAGAAGATGGGAAAAAAAAAAGAAGTCAAAATAATAATGAATAAAAAGTTAATAAAAAAAGAATGAGCCAATCTATAATGCCAAGAGTTATTTGAGAAGTAGATACTTTAGTGTCAAAATCAATGAAGAATCTCGTAGTTTTTCATTAAGAAATCTGTGAACTATGAATACATATAAAAATTTTTTAAAAATATGTTTACAATAACATTTTAAAAACATAACAAAATAAAGCATTTTAAAAGAAATCTGAAATTTCCTTTTCTTTAGTTTTAGTTTTTACAACCCACATAAACTTTGATAAATTAACAAAATGGGCAGACTTTTCGTATGAAGTCACTGTTAATCTTTAGATTAAAAGTACACTAAAAATTATTAATCGCAAATTTTGTTAAACTATAAAAATAGTTCCCAGATTTAAAATTTTAGCAATTTTTTTTTCTTCCTTATCCCACTTGATAGACAGCAACATTTATGGCAAGTCCAAAAATCCGTGTGGTCTCATGGAAGGAGGGAAAAGGGGGCAGTTTCTGTTGTGTCTAGGTAGAAGTCTGACTTGGCTCCGAGACTCTGAAGGAAGGCAGTGCCTTCCGGGCGGACTTTTAGGGGGGAACTACCGTATGTGGAATAGGTCGTCATAGGTAAGGTCGTAGGCTTAAATTAAGGTAAGCCAACCAATTACAAGCCTAGCGATTACAATTGTGTATATTAAGGGTGAAAACCTGGAAAACTTCCATCATGTAGTCCGACTCACGAGGCAAGATGCTAAACATTCCAAACGCCATCGAGACTCCTCGTTTTTGAAACAGTGTCTACAGCAAAACCGTCAGCGGATGAAACCTCCGCCATAATGCTCACCGACGGCGCGCGTTGCCACTGAGTCACGAGTCAGGCAATTCTAACAATTAAAAATATTCGTGATTTAGTAAAATAATTTCCAAATTATTTATTTTACACTACATAATAATTGTACTGCACTTTAACTGAAATATAAATTTCAATATATTTCTTATTAATTCATTTAAAGTTTATAGTTGATCTGAATTTCAGAAACATTCACTTTTTAAAAGAACTTTTTTTTTTTTTTATTTCTACTCCAGTTTTCAGTAGTGAAATGATTTTATGTAGCAAATATGCTTGTTATAAGATAAGATGTGTTTAATTAATCAATTTCTCAACAAAGCAATGGATTTAAAGAGAGGAAACAAGCTATGCTAATTAGTAAAACAAATCTTTTTTTTTTTCCCTCTGTCTTGAAAACATGCTATAACGAAAAGGTATTTGAAAGATCTTAATAAGAAAACTAATTATGTTTCGATTTCGCGAGGGATAATTTTTAATTACATTTCATTCAGCAAATGTATATTCTGTAATAACACAAGTATAAGCCCTACATTAGTTTCTCAACAAAGCAATATATTAGAAGAAGATTGCTTGTTTTATAACAATACATAATGTTTTATTTGGATAAATTTTCCCGTTTATTTCTATGAATAAGATGTATCTGTTGGCCCAAGGTTTTAATGAGAAAGATACATATTAAAAATGGAGATAAACTTTAATTGTTTACAATTAATTATTAATATGAAGAATGAAACTTGAACTTTTTCAGATACGAAATCTTTTAAGAGATATGAGTCGTTATATGAGGTATGAGATTATAGTGTAACTATTTATTTGGGGCCTGATGGCCGAGTGGCCAGTGCGCTGTGCCCCAGGTTCAGATGTTGCTGTCTATCAGTTGTGATAAAAAAAATATATTGATTTGAAATATAACTTAAATCATTGCACTTTTCAAATCACATTCATGTTGCTTTCTTTAATTCTGTAATATAAGGTCAGAATTTTTATATGAAATTATTTGCTGGTATACCAATAAAGAGGCCTGATGGCCGAGTGACTAGTGCTCCGGGCCTTGGTGTCCCAGGTTTCGGGTTCGAGTCCCGGCGGTGCCATGTATGCTCGTAGTGGTTTGGAATCCTCTTTAAATCGTAAGTCCCTGTCTGATATGACTGCAGAGTGTTCGGATGACAACACTACCAAGTAAAAAGAAAACATCTCTATCGAAATTTGCCAGTAGACAGATGGCCTTAGCCTACCATAAGGCAATTGCGCCAATGATTTGGTTTTTTGGTTTGTCGCGCTACGATAATTTTGTGCACACGAGGGCTAAACAGACCGGGACCTACAGTTTAAAGTGTATTTCGAACCACTAAAAACATATATGCCACCAATAAGGAAGAAGAAAAAGAACACATTTAATAAGTGAACAGCTTTTTAATACATTATTACGAAATATATATAAATCAAGAGTGAAAAACACACTTTATTAACTTATTTATACGAAATCGATTCCAAAGAGCCTCAAATAATTATTTCAGGTAACAAAATCAATCCATTATCTAATTTTTAACGCTAACTAAATTATGATTTTTTAATAATGAACAACAATTTTTTTTAATTCACTAAACCATTAGATACTTCAATAGATTTTGTCTCGAAACTTTAATTCTAAAAACTAGCTTGTTGTCTTTTCAAATAATGGAAAAAAATAATTTTCCCTGACAATGGCAACGGTAGTTACAGTCACACTTACAGTCTGAGCCAGTGGATGCCGTGGAGGATCGTCGATTGTCCAAATTGAGGTAAGGACCTATGGGAAGGCTCATTCGCCTGCGGGTTCTGTCCTTGAATGCCGGCATGTTGTTCAGCAGCACCTAGTACAACACCATTGGTAAACATACTCACACATCTAACATGATACTTAATGGCCGAGCTGAAAACTGTATACTACACTTCCTGGTTGTGATGTGCTCATACGCAAGAGGAAAACCTCACCTTAATAAACATCATTACTTTTCAAAGTAAAGGAATACCTTGATGACATAGGTATTGCATACAGAAACCTGTTTCTCAAGTCAAAGTCTGCCAGTTTGGCGTACTCATTTAAATAAATATATTTAAGTATAGAGTAAGAGTTAAAATTTATCGAGAATGTTCTTTATAATGATGTGCAAAAGGTCCAAAAAAAAAGCACTCGTCATGACATATATCAAGAAATTTATGCATCGTCACTATGCAGAAATATCGCCAATTGGCGATATTTTTACATAGTGACGGTGTATTTTCAAAATAAATAGAATTGTGAATCTAATAAACAAATTTACGCAATAATTAATTATTGCATATTTATTACGTAAATTTGTCAATTAGGTTCGAAATGCCTCTTATATTTGACAAAGATACAGTCACTTATGCAGTTTACATAGTGACGATGTATTTTTTAAAAGTAAAAGTCATGGCGAACCTATTTGACAAATTTACGTAATAAAAATATATAATTTAGTTTATGAAATAAGTTTAAACTGCAATGTATTGGTTAAAATAATTATTTTCACTACTTGTAGAATATGCACACGAGCTATTGATGCCCTTAAAAGGATATAATTAATCAAATAGATGTTTTTATTAAAATAACGTGATGAAAAAATATGATGATTAATTATGACAATAAAAGCAATGTATCGATTAAAAATAACTATGTTCATTACTTGTAGAATATACACACAAATTATTGACGATATAATCTGTTAAAAGGATATAAATTAAATAGATTTTTTTATTAAAATAACGTGAAAAAAATATTAAAAAAAAAAAAAAAAACAGACATTCAACGAAAATCCGTACACCTTCTATCTTTGAAATTTTCATTTGCCTATTTAGTACAATAATCTAAATAAGTTAAATTACAAAATATTTTTAAAAAAATATTAAATATATATTAATTCAAAATAACTAAATAAGATAAATAGCAAATTTACAAAATATTTCAAAGCTTATAAATATTTCGTATAAGATTTTTTTCTTTGTCGAGAATGGTGCGTATATAAAATTGAATGAACGTAAAAAATTACATCACTATAAAACTCGTACTTTCCGTGTATTCTACATTATTATTATCATAGAATATATATATGAACAAGTCACAGATTCACGTTATTTAGTAGTGGTAGTAGCACAGGATAATTTTTTATCATAACACGACTTCAGGTTTCTTTTCATTTGAAATGCACTATTGTATTTTGATGACAACGTGCGAACTAATAGAGACAAATTCTGCATAGATTCAACACGCATCATCACGAATTACAACAAAAGTCAATGATTTGATGACATCAATGAAGGTTGTGTAAGTGTAAAGCAAATTATTATTAATAATGCTCTTCAGAACAATTTTTAGTCAGGATTTTATATTAAAGTTTTTAAATAAATAAAACAGTTCAAGCTAGGCTGAATTTTTCCACCACTTTTTATTTACTTTTTATTTTCTATTTGTTATTTCTAAATCTAATGTGTACGTGTCCTCTTTTTTAGGACAAAAAAAGTTCATAAATTAAGTCTTACGATACTATCTTGAAAAGAGTACATAACTTTCACGGGGAAAAAAATCATAATACTTAAGATATTTTTAAATATGATATTTTAGGAAATAATTGAACTATATTTATGATTCAACAAGAAGTTTATACTTATGCAGAATTGTTTCCATTTACTTTCATCTCGTTTTAAATGCTTATGAATTTCTAGAGGCCAGAATGCAAAACCTTAAAATTCTCTACTTGGAAAAATTATTGGCGCATATGATTAATGGTCTGTATAATTCTAGTTCACGATTTTCGAAATTTAGTTTAAAATTAAACGTAAAAACTCGAATTTAAATACCTAAATAAAAATTTTCGTCTCTTTTGACGTATTTGTGAATTTTTCAACATATCAATTGTTTAATAATACTTTTATAAATACTTTGAAAAAATCATTGTATCATTTGAAATAATCAAAATACTAATTTTGATTTTACAATTTAAAAAATTTTTTAAACAAAATTCCAACATGGCAGAGGGCCAAACTGTGAAGTTTCAGTAGAGAATCATGGAACGGCAGAAGACCTTCCCGTCATCCATTCCGATGCCTCTTACTGACAAAATATGTTCACTTTAGCCTATAGTGTGACTCTTACTGACAAAATACTTTCATTTTAACCAATAGAGTGCTTCCTATTGACAAAATATGTTCGTCTTAACCAATAGTATGGCTCCTACTGGCAGAATACGTTAGCCTTAACCAATAGTGTGCCTCCTACTGACAGAATACGTTAGCCTTAACCAATAGTGTGCCTCTTTCTGTTAATACAGGAGTGTAGTCTGTTTAATAGTGTAGAAAGCGACTATACAAAATGTTAAAGGTTATGTTGTTTTTGTCTTAATCATTAAAAAGTAAATAAAAAATATTTTAAATTATCTTTTAAAAACCAGCCTGCTTAATACTTTTGTGTTGGAATATTAAAAACAAACACAAAATAAAAATAAACTCGATAAAAGAAAAGAATATATTTAATATTACAACATTTAACTTAAAGATTTCCACGTGTATATAGAAAGTGGGAGAGGGCTACAAGTTAAAAAGAATTTTTATGTGATGAATAAATTCTTCTTTCTCTAGATGGAAAATATAGTTCTGAAAGAATATTTAAAATCTCCATGTTTTGCGAACATAAAGTCAAGAAAAATTTTTACATTTTCTATTCCTTACCCTAAGGAATCAGCTACAATTTATGCAGCTTCACTACATTGAATATTGATGTTGGCAAAATAAACTTCTTCATATTGAGAAATAAAAACATTTTTTTCCGATTTATAAAAGGAAATCATTCAACTCTTCTTTATTTTCTGCCTTGCTTGGTTTCACTTTCGCCTACGCCTACGTTCATGGAACATTCTATTTTAATGATAACGTTAAAATTTCACGATAGTTTAGGAATAAATTATGCATGCTTTTTGAAAATATATATTTCGCTTTGATAAAGAGTATGTTGGAAATGCAAAGCTAACGCAGACTCGGGAATGATATACACAAAAAATTTAATAAAATTTTTAACAGCAAGATGAAAATTGTGGATGTAGAAAATGATTATACGAGACTTTCTAGAAATATCTGAATGTTTTATACGTTTAAATCTTAATGACTTGTATGCTTTACGTTTCTTTTATCAACATTTTCCGTACACCAAAACTAAATTTCGTATTGCCTTCAGAAAACTCGGGGCCAGTGGCTAGTGTCACGGAATCAAGTCAGACTACCTACGGGTGCTCCATCACAATAGAAGCTGCACCCTTTAATTATGACTCCATAGGGGTTCGTGGACTTGGTCTAGATGTCTACCAAGTGAGATAAGAAACAGCAACATTCTATTATTTTTCCTACGCTTTCTGGTGGCCTGATAGCCAATTGGCTAGTGCTCTGGCGCTCGGTGCCATTGATGTGCGGTGCTATGGATGTTTGTTTATAGTGGTACAAATTAAATCAAATTCAGAAAACACTACCCACTTATATATATATAAATTCTACCATGACAAGTGATAAAAAAATTCTTCTTTATACTGCTATGAATTCTCATGTACGCTTGTTCGGTCTGGTCCTATGCAACTAAAAACTAATTTAAAAATGCTTGAAACTTTACAAAATATCTCTATCCGCCAAATTGCCCCTGCTAAATGGTTCATGAAATGATTCTTTAAAATATTTTCTTAAAAACATCTCTATAATTTTTTGAAACGCTTATTAATCAAGAAAATACTGCAATCCAGGAAATTTATTCTTACTTTCTTCTCTTATGATTTAATACGTTCGAGCAACATTTTAATTTAATTTTTAAACATTTTTCTTTTCTTTTATTTGTTTATGATTGTTTTATTACTAATGTACTATTGTGTTCAAAAGTAAGACCAATTTGAATTCCCGGGGTTATGGAATTTCAATTTTTTTCTTTTTAGGTTGCTGGCACTGTCCTTGACATCTGTGTGAAATTTGACGGCAAAATATTCATTAGTGTTTGAGTTACGCTTGGCTTTGTGAGACGCTAAAAGTGATTCCGGCAATTTTTGAAATGTCTGAAATAACTCAGCAAACAACTTGCATTAAATTTTGTTTGTGGAAACGTATAGAATGTTGCAGAAAGCATTCGGTGAGCATTCCTATATCGGAAAGAAATTTTAGAAGTGGTATAAACAGTTCAAAGAAGGCGCAGAACGCGCTGAAGACGAAGAGCCCTCTGGTCGACCATCAACGTTAACCGACAAATCTCACATCCAAAAAATTAAAGATTTGGTGCGTGCAAATCGTCGATTTACAATTAGAAACCTTGCTGCTGATGTTGGAATTTCATAAGGATCGGTCAATTGCATTTCAAAAGATGTTTTGGGCCTCTAACGAGTCAAATCTCGATTGGTACCCAAAAAAACTGAATGCGCTAGCTCACAATACATTGATTCTTCGTGACTCTTTCGCCAAAAATGAAACCATATCGTTCCACAAACACCGTATTCACACCGTGCGACTTCTGGCTATTCCCTAAACTCATAAGACCACTCCGGGGACACCGTTTTTAGTCGACTGAAGAGATTTAAAGTGAATCGGCGCGCGCTTCGAAGGCCCTACCTGCCGATGACTTTTTAGCAAGCATTGAAGAATGGAAAAAAAGTTGCCATGAGTGCATTGTGTCCGGAGGGGATTACTTCGAAGGCGATGAAATAAATTCGGAAGAATAAATAAAGAATTTTTGAAAAAAATAAAAATTGGTCTTACTGTTTGGGCGTAGTAGTATTCTGGGCAATTTTCATTGTTTCAACTGTATTTACTTTTGTCATATCGGAGATGGAGCCCCTAGGGGTTAAATAGCCCCAAAAGAATTGGTCAACCAACAACTTTTATTTTATTTTGCCAACAATGATTTTTTATTTCTTAATAAAACAGAAAATAGAATTTAATAATAAAATATATATCAGAAAAGAGGAAAAGAAAGAAAAAAAAAAGAGCAAACTTTCTCACTTTCACAAGGTGCGTGTGACCCTAGCGATAGATATCGCTCAGTACTTTATATCGCCATTGTTGCCTAGCAACGGTGCGAGATAGTCCAAAGGAAGAAAAGTTTCAATCTGCACTAATGGAAGACTGCGAGAGAAAGGAATGCACAGTTCCTTGCGGTTTGGGATCCAGAGAACCCTTTATTTATGCGACACACCCCTCATATATAAGAGAATGAGTCATGTAGTACTTTTGAAGAATGAAAACGTCTGGGAGTTGAAGCCAGACTTTGGCAAGCATTCGCAGAAATATTGTCACAAAAGATACATTAGTTACAGGTTCTAAATTGGAGGAGGGGGAAAGAAGTAAGTTTACACATACGTTTAAAATTAGAGCAAACCTTTTTTTTTTTTTTTTAAGTTACTGCTTTAATATGTGACTATATAGTTAATACGTGGCTTGTTTTGTCGCATACTGTCATTTTGTGTACACTTTGGGCTAATTAGACCGGGACCTACTGTCTAACATCAGTTTGTAGTGTCAATAATGGATTACGAACCACTAACAAGCATCCATGTCCCCGCCAGGATTCGAACCTGAAGCCTATGGTTTCAAAAGCAGAGAAAACAGATAGCAGAAGATCTATAGAAATTACCTATAAAATAATAACTTAGCATATGACAAACTTTTTTAAATACTTTAAGGCCTTTTATTTCACAATATACAAGATGTTATATTCTCACAATATATGTTATGAATACGTTAACGAGTGACTCGTGTACGACTGTGTAGTTAATATGTGATTTTATTCAAAAAAGTTTTGTGATGTATGTGCTGTGAAGATGAATTTGGTTTGAATTTCTTGAATGCATACATATTCATTGTTTCAACCGTATTTACCCTGTCATATCGGAGATGCAGCCCCCAGGGGCTAAATGGCTCCAAAAAGAATACGTCAATCAACAACTCTTCTTTTGTTTTTCCAACAATGCTTTTCATTTCTTAATAAAACCGGAAATAGAATTTAATAATAAAATATATAACAGAAAAGAGAAAAACAAAACAAAACAAAAATAAAGAGCAAACTTTCACAAGGTGCGTGTGACCATAGCGATAAATATCGCCCAGGACTTTATATTACCCGGTTGCCTAGCAACGGTACGAGATAGTTCAAAGGAAGAAAAGTTTCAATCTGCACTAATGGAAGACCCAAGAGAAAGGAATGCAGGGCTCACAGTTCCTTGTGATTTGGGTTCAAGAGAATCCTTTATTTATGCGACACACCCCTCATATACACTGAAGTGACAAAAGTCATGGGATAGCAATATGCAAATTTTCAGATGGCAGTAGCATCGCGTAGAACAGGTATAAACGCGCAGTGTTTTCGCAGAGCTTTCATTTCTGTTCAAGTTATTCATGTGAAGAGGTTTTGACGTGATGATAACCGCACGACGGGAATTAACAGACTTTGAACGCGGAATGTTAGTTGGAGCTAGACGCATGGATCATGCCATTTCGGAAATCGTTAGGGAATTCAACATTCCCAGATCCACTGTGTGAGTATGAAATTTCAGGCATAACATCCCACCATGGACAGCGCAGTGGTCGACCGCCTGCACTTAACGACCGAGACCGGCGACGTCTGCAAAGAGTCGTAAATTCTAACAGACAAGCAACACTGCGTCAAATAACCGCAGAAATCAATTTGGGACGTACAAGGGACTTGTCTGTTAGAACTGTGCGGAGAAATTTGGCTTTCTTGGGCTATTCCAGCAGGAGACCGACTCGAGTGCCTTTACTGACAGAACGACATCGCTTGCAGAGACTCGTGGGCACGTGAGCATATCGGTTGGTCCCTAGATGAATGGAAAACCGTGGCCTGGTCCGATGAGTCACGATTTCAGTTGGTAAGAGCTGATGGTAGGGTTCGAGTGTGGCGCAGACCCCACGAAGCCATGAACCCAAACTGTCAGCAAGGCACTGTTCAAGCTGGTGGTGGCTCCGTAATGGTGTGGGCTGTTTTTTCATGGCATGGACTTGGTCCTCTGGTGCGACTGGACCGAACATTGACTGGAAATGCTTATGTTCAGCTACTTGAGATCACTTGCAGCCATTCATGAACTTCATGTACCCAAACAACGATGGTATTTTTATGGATGACAATGCGCCATGTCACCGGGCCACAACTGTTCGCGATTGGTTTGAAGAACATTCTGGACAATTCCAACGAATGATCTGGCCACCTAGATCGCCCGACATGAATCCCATCGAGCATTTATGGGACATCATCGAGAGGTCTGTTCGAGCCCAAAATCCTGCACCATCAACGCTTTCACAATTATGGACGTCTATCGAGACAGCATGGCTCAATATTCCTGCAGAAGACTTCCAACGACTTGTTGAGTCCATGCCACGTCGAGTTGCTGCACTTCGCCGGGCGAAAGGAGGGCCGACACGATATTAAGAGGTATCCCATGACTTTTGTCACTTCAGTGTATAACAGAATGAGTCTTTTGAAGAATGAAAACGTCAGGGAGTTGAAGCCAGACTTTGGCAAGCACTCACAGAAATATTGTCACAAAAATTACATTAGTTGCAGGTTCTAAATTGTAGGAGGTAGAAAGAAGTACTTTTACTCCTACGTTTAAAATTTGGACAAACATTTTTTTTTTTAAGTTATTGCTGTAATATGCGATTATATAGTTAATGGTGATATATATGTTATATTATGTTTATATATGATTTTTGTTAAAATTTTCTGTGCTGAATTTGGTTTGAATCTCTTGAAAGTAAACGAAGATATTTAAAACAAATTTTCATAATGTTTATACTTAAATAAGTTCTCACTTTTAATTAATTGTTTTTATTATTAGTTATTGTTCATTTGATCAGCTCAGCGTTAAGAATAATATAAAAATGAAATGATTTCATACATTCTGGGTATAAATTATTCATTATTGCAGATATTAATTATTGAGACTAAATAGATTTAATATGCCTGGCATTATTTATATAAATTATTAATGATTTGTTCAAATAATCCAACAAAACTGACAGTCGAAATACTACTGTACGCTAATTTCATAT
Source organism: Caerostris extrusa (assembly GCA_021605095.1). Lineage (NCBI taxonomy): Eukaryota > Metazoa > Arthropoda > Arachnida > Araneae > Araneidae > Caerostris > Caerostris extrusa. The sequence continues at coordinate 17,067 of BPLR01002598.1, forward strand.
TCTTAACTGTATACCGTAAATACCGTTTTAAGTGCAGCCAAACCGTAAGATTTGTGTTTTTCTCGTTGACATTTCGTTATCAAATTTTTGTACTTTTTAATAATAATAGAAATTACAATTACAGAAAAAAAAAATATCCACATATTTGGCCAAGACCGACAAAAGGTTAAAAAAATCATTATTTAAAATAATGTCTTCACAATGAAAATTAGTATGCTTTATTAAATTCTACAGCTTCAATAGTTAAAAATTATAATACGCAATAAATTAAATTGATGTATAAATTTTAATTTAACCAAAAAAACTTCATTTAAAAAAAAATCAAAATTTCATGATTTATTAATTTAGTCCTTTTTTTAACAAATGAAACTACCATAAACTACACCCTAACACACACACACACACAGAGAGAGAGAGAGAGAGGCACACATATATGTCAATAAGCTCAATATTTGAATAAACACACACACACCTAGAGAGAGGAATAGACTAACGTATATGTCAATACGCTTAATATGTCCGTCTAAAACGTTTTAAGTTTGATATAAATTGTAATATTATAATTATATCCAGTTCATTCAGATATCATGATAGCTTATATATTCAGAAATATTAGCTAGTACCATAATTGTAATAAAAGTTTTGCAAGTTAAAACAATTTCTTGCAAGTGATTTTTCTAAATAATTTTTCTGCACCCAAATAAATGCTACTCTATCCCCCATTCTATTTGTCAATTGAAGTGTTTATCATTCAAATTCGATAACAGTATACTACTTTTATTATACTGAAATAGCATTTCATATCAGATGGATTTGCAAGAAAATGTTACAACACTACTTCTGGATCGAATGCGAAACTATGTATAACAGAGCGTCGAAAAATGATCATAAAAATGAATAGGCAATGTTCTTCCAATAAATAGCAGCGCAATCAACTCGTTTAAACATAACATTTATATAATATATACACTCATGTCCATAAATTAAGAATAATTCAGAATCACACAGAAATTGAACTCTAAAATAAAAATTTCACCTGTAGAATTATCACACACATTTTGAAGAAGAATATGCAAATTACAGGAAACCACCAGATGGCGCGGATAGTACGTCACAATGACGAGAGTGTAAGAGGGGTATATAGGAATGGTGGCAAAGAAGTAAAATTGTTCACAAGCGCTTTAAAAGCCTTTCAGTGCAATAACCGCATAGTTATGGCACAAAGGAAGCATTTGGATGATTTTTTACGTGGTAGAATTATCGGACGACTGGAATGTGGACGTACCCAGCTGGAAGTATCCGAGGAACTTGAATCGCCCAGAGTGTCATCTCCAGGCTTTGGCAACGATTCCAAGATGATGGTAATGTGAGTAGATGTTACAGCACAGGTTGCCCCCGAGTTACAACGCCGAATGAAGACCGATATTTAGCAGTTACTGTCCAAAAAAAAAACAGACGGAGCACAGCATCAGACTTGTCTCGTCAGCTCTCTTCAGCTACCGGTACGACAGTTTCAAGGCAGACCGTGTACAGATATATGCTCGTAGGCCTGTCAGATATGTTCCACTTACCGCAACTCACTGTCGCCTGCGATTAACCTGGGGTAGAGAGCATGCATTGTGGACACCGCAACAGTGGTCTGGTGTGATGTTTTCCGACGAGTCCAGGTTTAGTTTGCAGTCTGATTCTCGCCGGACTTTCATATGGAGAGAACCAGGTACCCGTTACCACCAAGAGAACACCATTGAACGACACCGTTACGGTGGTGCAGGATGGCTCGTTTGGGGAGGAATTATTCTTGGTTCCAGAACTGACCTGCATGTTCAGAGTGTAACGATGACAGGCCACATCTATCGGGATGCCATTCTGGAACAACATGTATGTTTGTTTCGGGGCGGCATGGGTGCTGAATTTCTGTTTATGGATGGCAACGCCCGTCCTCACCGTGCAAACATTGTAAACGAATGTCTTCAATTGGAGAATATCACCCGTATGGATTGGCCAGCATACTCACCGGACTTGAATCCAATAGAGCATGTGGGATATGCTTGGCCGACGAATTGCAGCCCGTCAACCCCTCCCACCCGTCAACCGGAACTTCGGAGGGCATTGCTTGATGAGTGGTGTAATATTCCCCAAGATCAGATTGATAATTTGATACTCAGCATGCCTAGGCGTTGTAAAGCCTGTATTGCATCGTCCATATTGACCATCATACTAACCATGTTATACTGTTTTTTTTGTAAATAGATGTTATACTGTTTTTTGTAAATAGGTTCTTTTTAAATTTGCTCCAGGAGTAAAAATCGCAATTTTTATTAATTATGTCAAACATATAGCATCTTTTTTGCTCTTTACCTTTTGTTTAATAAATAGACTTTACAAATAAGTCAAATTTGTTTTGCTTCTGTCTCTTTCTTTGCCTGAACTTCATTATCTTTAATTTATGGACATGAGTGTACTATATTAATGAAAATTTTCTTTTAGATTAGGACTCATGTTCGATTAATATACTATGGTACATGTTTATAGATACGTCCACTTAAAAACGTTTCTCTAAAGAGTGATGCCGTTACCAATAATTTAATAATATGACTACTTTTAAATGACGTGCTATGGCAATACCAGAAACAACAACAATCCTAAAATACAATAAATTAATATTATTAAAACTTGTATATAGCATTAGAAGTAACAAGCGCAAATGTAATATGTAGATTTGAGTTAGGTTTGTCTGCACACTTTAGGCCAATTAGACCAGGAACTACAGTTTAATGTGAATTCCAAAACCGTGGAACTGTAGGTCCCTGTTTAATTATTTATAAAGTGTGCACAAAATGACCGTATAGTGACAAAAACCAAACCAAACTTCCAATTAGCTTTATTGTGAGAATATAGTGTTAGATCAAAGCATTGTTCTGATAATCCATGTTATATTTTCTTCTATCCTCATACAGCGTTATATATGACAAGCTTCATGTTCGTATCCTAGAGGGTGCATGGATGTTTGCGAGTGGTTCGAAATCCACGTTATACTGTAGGTCCCGGTCTAATTAGTCTAAAATGTGAAAAAAAAAATCACTGTAGAGTGACAAACCAAACCAAATCAAAACAATCTACTAATTCATGAATTTTCCATTCTCGTGTTTTCCATATTCTTAAGACATTTAAGTGAAGAAACCACAACATAAAATAATGTACTCGAGAATCAAATACTTCTTTGGTAAAAATAACCACAGTCCATAAAAAAAAAAGCACTACAAAAATCCTGAGAATCTGCGATAAAAACAAAAACTTTTCCCACACCCACCCGTCAATAATGTATGCAATTCCCATTTCCGAAACAGCAAAACAAAACTCTTTCCCCAAAAACCAAACAAAAGACCGGGACAAACAGAAACAGAAAACATCGACAAAAAAAAAAGAATAAAAAGTCGATCCCTTTTTATTCGATTCCGTCCGTGACCCACATACTAACTGTCGATTTTAAGCGACATTTACACCAAAAGTCGACAGCGAAACAAAGCAGGCGATGAAACTTTAGAGAACTTCTCCCGGCTTGAAATCGGGAAAAACAGGAAACAAAAAGGGACACGAAAACACACTTAAGAAATTCGGAAATGCCCTTGCACATGACACCGGGGCGTTGCGCCCCGCGATTAGAACCTGCAAGGTCACTTTGATAGTATTGATTGGGCCGGCTTTAGAAAGAGATCTAGTGGGGCGGAACCTTCAGGCGCGCACGTATGAAGGAATGGTCTCACAGATTTCGAAAAAAATAAAATAAAAATAATAATTTAATAAATAAAAAGTGAGGAATCAAAAAAAAAAAAAATTAGATTTCACAATTTTTTTTTGCGTCTTTTATAGTCACTTGATAGGAATTTTATATTTTTTGTCTCTTTCTATCTTCTAGGGTTGCGCGTTTAGTTTTAGATTCTGAACGCAGAGGAATAAAAAAAAAAAAATAAATAAATAAAAAAAAAAAAAAAAAAAAATAAAAAAAAAATTAAATAAATAAATAAATAAATAAAAAAAAAATTGAAATCTACTCTAGAAATTTAGTTTATCATATTTTTTTAGCCTGAATATAATTTTGTTAAAAGTTACTTTAACCAAAGTTTGCACATAATTAGCACCGTGAGTTTTTTATTATTAAATAAAGAATATCGTTAAGAAAATAAACATCTAGTTTTAACCTATAGAAATGCTAGTATATGCTAGTGTTAACCTATAAAATTCGTTTAATGGTTAAACGTTAAATGTTAATTTAAATGTTAAACGTTAAATGTTACTTTAAATGTTAAACGTTACTTTAAAGTTAAAAGTTACTTTAACCAAAGTTTGCAAATAGTTAGCGTCGTGAGCCATTTTTTTGTTAAATAAAGAAAATAAACGTCTAGTTTAAACCTATAAAATTTGTTTTATGGTTATATGTTAAAAGTTACTTTAAACGTTAAATGTTAAAAGTTACTTTAAATGTTAAAAGTTTAATGTTAAATGTCAAAAGTTACTTTAACCAAAGCTAGCAAATAGTAAGCGTCGTGAGTTATGTTTTATTAAATAAAGAATGGCATTATGGGGCCTGGATGGCCGAATGGCCAGCGCTCTGGCGTTCGGTACCACAGGTATCGGGTTCGAATCCCGGCTTTGCCATGGGTATTTGTAGTGGTTCGAATCCACTTTTTAAGCCGTAGGTCCCGGTCCTAATAGATCGTAGAGCGCTGCGGGGGCATTGTTACTAAGCGTCCGTGGCTTACCATCAAGTTATATGCGCCCCCTGGGTAATGCAAAGTGAGTAACATCGGTGCAGCCCTTATGGCGAAAGATCACGGTCTATTTGCCAGCTGCATTAGAGAGAGAAAAAGAATTGCATTAAGAAAATAAACATTTTTTTTAACCTAGCTAAAAATAACCATTTAATGGCGAACATATTAATATTAAAATTTTGTTAAGACATTTTAATCAAACATAATGATTTTTAAAAACATAATATTAAAAAAAAAAGGGAAGTACGGAAATCAGCTTACAAAGTTATCAACTAAATAAAAAAAAATTAATAATTTAATAGATAAAAATGAGCAATCAAAAGAAAGAAAAATTATACTTCACAATTTTTTTTTTTTTTTTTTTTTCTGCCACTTCTTCCTACGGATTTTATATATTTTTTTTGTCTCTTTCCATCTCTAGAGCCGTGAGTTTATTTTTTAGATTCTGACTCAGAGGAATAAAGAAAAAAAAATTTTTTTTCTTAAAAATCTTCTCTCTAGAAATTTAGTTTGTAGGTTAGAAGAATGACACGTTCCCTTCTATCTCACATTTTTTTTGGATTTTTTTACCCGAACATAATTCTGTTAAAAGCCTTACTTTAACCAAAGTTTGCAAATAGTGAGCTCATTTTTTAAAAATAAAGAACAGCGTTAAGAAGATAAACGCAATATAGTTTTAGACATATAATTTTAACCATTAGAAAAATGCAATCTTCGTTTAATGGTTAAATGAGAAAAATTACTTTAAATGTTAAAAGTTACTTTAACCAAAGTTTCAAAAATAATTAGCGGCGTGATTTAATTCCTTTAATTAAACAAAGGACAGCGTTAAGAAAATAAACGTCTAGTTTTTTAACCTATAAAATGCAATTCGTTTCATGGTTAAATGTTGAAAGTTACTTTTAAATATTAATAGCTAAATGTTAAACGTTAAAAGTTACTTTAATAAAAATAATCCACGACGCTAACAATTTGTAACTTTGTTAAAGCAACTTTTTAACATTTATATTTTAACAATTAAATTAATTTTTCTCATTTATCTCTTAACATTTAACCATTAAACGAGTTGCATGTTCTAATGATTAAAACTTGAAATAGGTTAAACTATATTGCGTTTATTTCTTAACGCAGTCCTTAATTTAATAAAAATAAAACGACGCTAACTATTTGAAAACTTTTGGTTAAAAAGTAAACTGAACATTTAACGTTTAACTTTTAACATTTAACGTTTAATTTTTAACATTTAAAGTAACTTTTAAGATTTTAACTCTTAAACGAATTGCATGTTTCTAATGATTAAAATTTGAAATGGGTTAAATCTATATTGTGTCTAAACATATATTGCGTTTATCTTCTTAACGCTGTTCTTTATTGAATAAAAATAAACTCATGATGCTAACTATTTCGCAGGCAAACCATATTGGTTAAAGTAACTTTTAACAGAATTATGTTCAGGTAAAAAAAATCTGATAAAAAAACAAATGTGAGATAGAAGAGACAGTGTCTTCTACTCGCATACAAACTTTTTTCCAAGAACGCTCAATCTTCTTCTAACAGTCTCTAAAGAAACTCAAATTTCTAGAAAGAAGATTTCAAGAAAAAAAAATTTTTTATTCCTCTGAGTTCAGAATCTTAAAAATAGACTCGCAGCTCTAGAAGATAGAAAGAGACAACAAATATAAAATTCGAAGCAAGAAGTGACAGTGGTAAAAGAAGTAAAAAATTGTTCAGAAATATAATTTTTTTTTTCAATTCTTTCTATTAGCTTACATTCTCCCTATAAATATAAATATATATATATATATCTTGTTCAAATTTTCAATCGTTAATAAAATACTTTTTATTCATCCACTCAAGTTCAAATACATTTTTTTTTTTAACTTGCAGTGATGACACTGGATGTTAATACAGTTCTTTTCAAATATTAATTAATTCATTAAATTTAATTAATTCATTATTTTTTTTAGATTTAAGTTGCATGTATCTACCAATAGATGGCGCCAGATAAACTTAAAAACTGAATGGAAATTATTCATAAAGGACTTGAATAATAGGAAGTACAATATAGTGAACAAAAAAGTAGGAATTGACTTTAACTTTTTTTTTTTTTTATATTACTGTTATTTGATTGCTCGCTATTTAATTTATTAGATTATTATTTTTTATTTTATTTAGTTATAACTTTGGTAAACGTGATTGTGCCTTCTTTTAAACTTTTAATAATAATATTTTGCATTGATTAAAATGTCTTAACAAAATATAAATATTAACGCTGCTCTCCATTAAAACGAATTGTATTTTTTCTAGGTTAAACTGGATGTTTATTTTCTTAAAGCAGTCCTTTTATTCAATTCCTTCTATTACCTCCCACTCTCCCTATATATATATTTTGTTCCTAAATTTTCAATCGTTCATAAAATACTTTTTATTCATTCAAAGTTCAAATACATTTTTTTAAATTTGTAGTAGATGACACTGTTGCAATACAGCTTTTCAAATATTAACTAGCAATTAAATCTCTAATTCATTACTTTTAGGTTTTTTTTAGATTTAAGTTGCATGTATCTTACCTCAAATAGATTTATGCCAGATAAACTTAAAAATATGAATGAAAAAATTATTTATGCTGACTTTCTGTAATAGAGTGAAAAAAAGTAGGAATTGATTTAAAATATTTTTTTTTTTATATTACTTGTTTTTTTTTCTTGTTTTACGCTTGTTTTGAAATCTTTCACCACCGAACCAGCAGGAAAGCTGCCTGCCATTACAGCCATATTAGGCATATAATAACCATAAGTTATGTAATGAATAATCATGGCCATATTATCTAATGAATAATCATGGCCATTATTCAATAATAATTCACACCTCCATAGCCATCTAATGAATAATCATGACCATATTATTCAATGAATAATCATAATCATATTATCTAACGAATAATCATGACCATATTATCTTGAATAATCATGACCATATTATTTAATGAATAATCATGACCATATTATTTAACGAATAATCATACTATATTATCTTGGTTAATCATGGCCATATGTATCTAATGAATAATCATTTTAATATTATCTAATGAATAATCATGGCCATATTATTTAATGAATAATCTGGCCATATTATTTTAATGAATATTCATGACCATATTATCTAATGAAATGCATGGCCATATTATGTAATGAATAATCATGGGGCCATATTATGTAATGAATAATCGTGGCCATATTATGTAATGAATAATGACCATATGTATTCTAATAGGAATAATGGCCATATTTTCTAATGAATAATCATGGCCTATATTTTCTAATGAATAATTGACCATATTTTCTAGTGTAATGATCCATATTTTCTAATGAATAATCATGACCATATTTTTCTAATTTGAATAATCATGAATTTCATATTATATTTAATGAATAATCATGACCATAGTTATCTAATGAATAATCATGACCATATTATCTTTAATGAATAATCATGACCTTTTATATCTAACGAATAATCATGGCCATATTATCTAATGAATAATCATGATCTATTATCTACGAATAATCATGACCATATTATCTAGCAATAATCATGACCATATTATCTAATGAATAATCATGGCCATATTATCTAATGAATAATCATGGCCATATTATCTAATGAATAATCATGGCCATATTATCTAATGAATAATCATGGCTCATATCTAATTTAATAATTCATGAATATTATCTAATAATAATCATGGCCATATTATCTAATGAATAATCATGAATCATATTATCTTTTTAATGAATAATCATGGCCATATTGTTAATGAATACATTGCCTTATTAATGTTATTTAATGATAACACACTTCATATTTTCAATGAATAATTTGACCAGTAGTTTTCATTTAATAATCTATAGCTTGATATTTTCTAAGAATAATCATGACCATATTTTCTAATGAATAATCATGTGGCCATATTATTTTTAATGAATAACATGGCCATATTTTCTAATGGAATATTCATGACCATATTATCTAATGAATGATATGGCCATATTATGTAATGAATTAGCATGTTCATGTTATGGCTTATCAATCATGCATATTTGTTATGTGATAATAATGACCATATTTTCTAATGAATAAATGACCATATTTTCTAATGAATAATCATGACATATTTTCTAATGAATAATCATGACCATATTTTCTAATGAATGTAATCATGACCATATTATCTTGGAATTAGTAATCATGACCATACACTAATGAATAACGACCATATTGTATTCTAAATAATGATCATGGCCATATTATCTAATGAATAATCATGACCATATTATCTAACGAATATGGATATTATCTGATGATATGGCCATAGTTATCTAATGAATAATCATGACCATATTAGGTCTAACGAATAATCATGACCATATTATTAATGAATAATCATGGCCATATTATTTTAATGAATAATCATGACCATATTTTCAATGAATAATCATGGCCATATTATCTATGAATAATCATGGCATATTATTTAATGAATACCCATAATCATGAGTTATCTAATGAATAATCATGCCATATTATTCAATGAA